>CABHPH010135032.1:8964-32032 GCA_902168325.1 Peromyscus nudipes | reverse complement strand
CTTTCTTTCTTTCTTTCTTTCTTTTACTTTAAAAAAAAACAACATTTTCCTTTATTGAAGTCACCTTGGTGCAATTGAACATTTTTGAAAGAACAGACTCTACATTTCATCAAAACACCACCACATATTTGTATTGCTTGTGGTTTTACACCCCAAGATCATTTACGGAATCACACACACAGATTTTCTTGGGGGTAACTTGCTGACGACTTCATGAAGGCAGAATAGCTTCAAAGATGACTTTGAACTTGGGTAAAGAATTCCAATTCACCCATACAACTGATACATTACTGGAACAAGTCTGATGCCCCTACTAGGATCTGAGAAGACGTCACGCATTTGGATGTGGTATACTAGTTGAGTTAGAAAGAAGGGCAGAGGTGATGTCTAGAGAGATGTGTGGAGGAGCTGAGTTAGTTGGTGGTGGAAAGCATGGAGCAACCAGACAACAACAAAGAAGTTCCATGCAGATGGGAAGAGCAGAAATAAAACCGTGAAGAGAGGTTTTTTTTTTTAAATAATGCTAAATGCCATTGTCATTAATTAGTGCTGCTGGTCTAGTGCAGACAGTCTCTGGCAGATGGTCATTTAAGGGAAGGACCTCTTGAAAGGTCGCAAACCAAACAGTTTTATGGTTGCAGAGCAGAGGAACACCACATGGAGATGTAGAGAGGCCTTCTTGTGTTACAGGAGAGACCGGGCTGGGAGGCCACTACCAGCCACTGTAACAGTTTGGTTGCGTGTGAAGGTCCTGCAGTGGGTCAGAGAGCAGCGAGAACAGAGACTATGAACAAAAGATAGATAAAAATGAGGCCTGGGGGCTGGGGATAGGGCTCTGCAGGTGGAATGCTTGCAGAGAGTGTACAAAGCCTTGGGTTTGACTCCCAGGGCTGAATAAATCTGATGTGGTGGCACACACCTTGAACCCCAGCACCCAGCAGGCAGAAGCAGGAGGTCAGGAGTCAAAGGTCATCCTCAGTTACATAGTGAATTTGAGGCTAGACTGGGCTGCAGGAGGCCCTGTCTCAAACGAAACAGACAAGGCCTAGAGACAAATAGTTTGAGGAAGGAGGGGGAGTGAAGAGAATCGTGAAGAACTTGGTGTCATTTTCTGACCGTCATTTACTATGTCTTCCTGAGTGCAGTCCACTCCTCCCCCCATTTTAATGTATTTAAAGGAATGTCCAGAGTAAATGAGATAATGGGCCCAATCAATGCTAACCCTGTGAATCCAGGTATCAGCTCGGACATAAAGGGTTAAGTGCCTCTGCCGTCTGTGCAGCCCTGAGCCTGTCCTTAAAGTGACTGAGTCAGTTTCTCCTTTGAAGGTAGAGATAACTCATTGTCATGGAAACGAAAGCGCACAAGTTTAGGGCCCGAGGACTTGGCACCAAATAGGTGCTCAGTAAACCACAAAGTTCTTTTCCTTCTTAACCCGTTAGCCACCAGTCAGAGCCTGGCACATGACACGCTCTTTAGAAATGTTTGAATTCGGGCTATAATGCCCCAGACAGAGAGGGAGAGGCAGAAGCTGCCCATCCCCATCCCCGGGCGAGCTCTCTGCTACCTCACCTCGCGCCTGCAACATCCAGGGTTCCTCCAGGTCCGCCCCACTCTCGGCCCTGCGGGGCACGACACTCACCCTCGCTACCCCGCGCCACGTCCAGCTCTGGCGGTGCTCGGTCCTGCCTGCAGCAGCGGGAGATGCGGGCCCCAGGCATAGTTTTCCCATCCCGTCATGGGCGGGAGCGCCTTCCTTCCCGGTCACGTGCGCTGGCCAGCAGCTGGCTCTCTTTCCCTCCTTCGGATTTCAGAAAGACTTCCAGCGGCAGGGACAGCTTGGGTGTGTTCGATGCATGTCTGTGTGTAGAGGCTGTCCGAGCATTTGAAGGTTTAGTACACGAGCCATGGTTATTGGTGTGTTTGCCAGTATCTGCAGAACCATCCGTGTGTACACGCGGGCATCTACCCCTCCGTGGATATGAGACTGTCAGTAGAGATCCATTCCCATGTACACTGAATGTTCATGTACTGGAGAGTGATTACAAGTTATACATATATATCGAATAGTGTGTGTGTGCGTGTGTATGTGTGTGTGGTGTGTGTGTGTGTGTGTGTGTGTGTGTGTGTGTGTGCGCGCGCGCGTGCGCGCATAGGTCATGCACCCAAACACGCATCAGACCCCAGTATGTACATGTGAAGTGTACATGGTGAAGGCTGAGCTTAGTATGTAACTGGAGAGTGCATTATATATTGGGTGTGTCTGATAGTGGCTAGGTATCTGTGTTGGGTGTCATTGGTAAGGGTCCAGTGACTCCTTTTCTGTGTGTTCACTGGATGTTAGTGTC
The DNA here is from genome assembly GCA_902168325.1 of Peromyscus nudipes. Lineage (NCBI taxonomy): Eukaryota > Metazoa > Chordata > Mammalia > Rodentia > Cricetidae > Peromyscus > Peromyscus nudipes. The sequence continues at coordinate 29,684 of CABHPH010135032.1, read as the reverse complement.
CACACACATGGGAACAGGTGACTCTCTGTCCTAGCCCTCATCTCTTTCCACTGCAGACAACGAATGACTCTTTCCTCATCCCATTGACTGGTAGATCTACCTCAAATCATGCAGAGAGAGAGAGATGGGCCCCACTGGATGGTCTCAGCTCCCAACACAGGTAGCGAGATTCCGTTTAGACAACAAGAAGACAAAACAAGAAGAAAACCCAGGGGCCCGTCATTAGCTTCTCTCCATTCCTTCCTCTGCTTGCTTCTTCCAGCTGCTAGATGCAGTAGGAGCATCTGGTTAACAGCTGTCACGAGATGCAAAGTTTACAGTTGGAGTTTAATGCAGACACGCACGCCTTCAAAGTCCAGTTCTGGTTCCACCACCCTAGACGAGTCAGTGAACTGCATCGGTTGTATTTCACTTCCTGAGAAGTGGGAAGAATAATAATGATCTCACCTTCACCTGTCTTCCTTCCAGTAGCTGTGACGCTCACCCACAAGGCATTTAGGAAGCTATGCAGAGACTCATTATTGATAAATTTATAAATTTATAATTTGCAGTGATAATAAATGTTACACTAATAACATAATAATATAATATATTATATGAGAGCAATATATGTTATGTGATATACAATAAGTAGTGACATAAAGATATGTTAGTGGGTTCCATGTTTATTCAACAAATTTTAAAGGTAAATTACATTTATTTATTTATGTGTGTTTGCGTGTGTGTGGAGGTCAGTGGGTCTCAGACTGGACATGCCTAGTTGCTAGGCAGAGTCCACATGAGCCAATTCACCCTCCCATGTGGTCTCCATGAAAGGGTACCGATTTTCTTCTGAAGTATTAACTTCAGAGGCATAGCCCTAGTCTGTCTTGAGCCATAGCTTCCTGCCACTTGGAAAGAACCTGCTTGTGACAAGAGACAGTGACATCCCCACATAAGAAGAACAGGAAGGTCCAGAGTCCTGTGGCTACTTTATTAAAGCCTTTGTTCTGATACCTGTAATAGTTGTGATAAAAGTCCCATCCTCTTTTTCTTCCTCTCTTTAAACTAGCTTCAATGAGCTCCCATCAGTTACCCTAGAAGGAGACCCACCGCAGCACCCTCCCATGCCTAGCTCAAGTCTTTCCTCTTGTAGGAAGTTCCTTCAACACAGGATGGAATGGACAAAAGGCTCCCTTTGAATTATTAACCGATGAATTATTGACTGATGAGAGCTTGGATCCCCACAACCTCTCCGTGCTTCTCTTCTGAACTCTAACAATGCTTTAACAAGCTTGACACATTGTAGGGGAAGCAACACCCCATAGACATCAGCTAACAGTGTGAGCCAGCTGCTAGCCTGCTCACCTGAAACATCACAGCCTTTCTTCAGTTGCTCCACCCATTGGCTAGAATCATGTACTGATTTGAGTCACTCCAAAAGCTAGTGGCCAAGGCCCAAGGACTCAGATGTTTATTTTCAATACAGGGCTCAGTGATGGTGAAGTTCCCCAGAAATGAGGTCATGCTAAATGGGGTGTCAGTAATGAAGTAGGGTTGGGGAGACAGCTGTTCGTAGGGTGGGCATGTTGCCATTCTTTGGACTTCTGAGTTGGTCGGCCTGGGAAATAGTGCTCACGGTTATAATGTCATTTGATGGAAAAGATCAAGTTAAAAAAGGCCATGAAGTGGAAGCAGACACTAGCTACTTATGCCACTTAGGATGAAACAAGACAGTCAGTCAGCCCCAAAGAAAGTATGTAGTTTTTTTTTTTTTTTTGGTTTTTCGAGACAGGGTTTCTCTTGTGTAGTTTTGCGCCTTTCCTGGAACTCGCTTTGTAGACCAGGCTGGTCTCGAACTCACAGAGATCCGCCTGCCTCTGCCTCCCGAGTGCTGGGATTAAAGGCGTGCGCCACCACCGCCCGGCAGTATGTAGTTTTATACTACATATAAATTTTATTCCAGTGTTGTTTTGGACACAGCGGTTCTGTTTCCAGGAATTTGTTCGGGAAGTACATTGTATGTGTTTTGACCCATTTGAACTAATAAAAAACTTTAAACAATTAGGGAGCAAGTTAAATAAACCATTGCACACTTGTATACAAACAAAATTTCACAAACACAAACCCCAGAAAGGAACACAAAAGATTCCATCCAAGTGTGGTGGAGCATACCTTTGCTTCAGTGCTCAGGAGGTTGAAACAGGAGGATTGTGAGTTTGAGTGCAGCCTTGGCTACCAACTGAAATGTTGTTAAAAAAAATTACTCATGAAGTGAACCTTATTCTCCAGAGAGAGTAAGTGGAAAACTGGAGAGAGGCACATTTATTTTCCACTGTATGTCTTGGAAGGATGTGCATTTGAAAGCCTTGTGAGTGTTTTACTAATTCAGTATCCTGCTTTCTGATAAAGTAAAAATAAAGTAGTGTGTGGCAGTTCTTGCAGAATCTTCCTTTGCTATTGTGGATGGGCTGCATCTGCTGGTGTGGCAGAGACTTCTGAAATTAACAGTGAACACCCTACAATGACATACTTTCTTTAGGGAAATAATGAAAATGGAGGTTTGTTCTTCCATGATACAGTAGAAAGGAGCGGGGCATAGTGACGGGTCCTTCCTAGGTTACATTAGTGAGCGGGAGCTGAGGTGACCTCACCCCTTGATCCTGGGCACAAGTTCTTCTCCTAGCGCATGGATAGAGTAGTTCCCAGGGGAAGGGAAAGAGACAGACGGAGTCTCTATAGCAGAATGGTTTTCAGGAAAGCTGAAGCCCTAAGAGGGCTGGGGCTCTGACAAAAACGAAATTAGACCAAAATAGACACCGCATGCGTTTCTTCAACAGGAAGTGGCCAGGAAAGCTCCAACCAGATTCCAAATGTAACTCGCAGGGCTGTGGCTTGAGATATTTCATTTTTAGAGTCTGATGAAAGAAAGAAAGAAAGAAAGAGAGAGAGAGAGAGAGAGAGAGAGAGAGAGAGAGAGAGAAAGGAAGGAAGGAAGGAAGGAAGGAAGGAAGGAAGGAAGGAAGGAAGGAAGGAAGGAAGGAAGGAAAAAGCAAGCAAGCAAAGGCCCTTGAGATGGCTTCTCAAATGCATGGCTCAGAAACCAAAAAGGTGGGCATTACTAGCTCAGGCCGGTAACTTCAGCGCCTGTGAGGCTGAGGTAGGAGGACTGCTAAGAGTTTGGGGCAAGCCTGGGCTACATAGGGGGTGGCAGAGTGAGACCAGGGTCACAAAACAAAACACACATTGTTTGAAGGAGTACCACAAACTGCTTTGCGGAATCCAGCTTTGAGGAGCAGGTATGGAGAGGACTTGCCACGTTTCTGCCAATGTAATCATGGGAGAGAAAAGGGAAAGCAAAGTCTCCATCCCTGCCCTGTGGCTGGGAAGAAAAAGCAGCGACCCCAGGAAGTGAGATGGGAGTGAACTGTATATGTGAATCGAGCTAGCGGCTGGGAAGACTCTGCTGCAGCTGTTTGCATCTGGAGGAGTTCTGTGCACTTAAGTAACACTCAGAAGAGAGCTCTGCATTTTAGGTCTACTCAACTCACACCTGGCAGATGCATTTGCCCACAGTAAACTACATATGTGCGCATACTCATCTCTTTAATGATTTATAACTTCCCTGCCATGGGGACAGAGAAGCTGAGCTTGGGACCTGGGATGGTTGCAAAGTGCCACATGTGTGAGTTACAGGGTAAAAGTAAAACATGTTCTTTAAAAAAAAAAAAAAGTCAAAAGAAAAACCAATTAAAAAGACAGAATCTTGCAATGAAGCCCTGTCTGACCTTGAACCTGAGCATTACGTCATTCCATTGAACATCATGCTAGTCCATTTCATTAATGACACTATGCAGTATGGATCTAAGGTAGCAGCAAGTAGCTTCCATGTTTTAGTAAAACGTGTGAATCAGAGAACCAAACTCATTGAAATGTCTGCTGTTCCAACACTCTAGAACACATTGCAACAGCCATCTCATGGCAAAAGGCAAGCTACTATTTCTCATTACCTACTGTGGTGGTGAAACTGTGGTGGTGAAAGGCTTGATAGCCTTTGTCACTTTGGAGTGATATTTAGCCAACCCATTTACCAAGTAATCCATAATCCAGAGACCAGAGCATAAAAGGTTTTGAAGCAAGCCTGGCTTTAGTGCTAGCTGCTCTGCCATCTGGAACTTCAGACCCAGCAGGTCCAACGACCCGTAAATGAACAAATAGAGATTCTGCATGGAGCCTGTGGCAAATGCCAACAGAAGAATTAAAGCCTCCAAGACTTTTGAGAAAATCCACACTCTGAGAAATAGCTCATGGTCTGCTGCTAAATCTTGTGGAGACCAAGCCCTTTACCACGGGACTGGATGCTAGTTGACCCAATGGGTCATAAATTGGATTAGTGGACATGGAAGAGAGGAGACAGGGATGAAGATGTGGGAGGCACAAGATTTACCTGGGTAGTATAATAACAGTTCAGTTCTTCTGACACACTACACCCACAAGGCAGCAGCTGCCGCCTCCTCCTCTTTCCTTTTCTCCTTCTCCTCCTCCTCTCCCTTCCCCTCCCTCTCCTCCTCCTTCTCTTCCTCCTCCCCGTCCCCTTCTTCTTCTTCTTCTTCTTTCAATTTATAACTTTGTCTGAAAATGGGGAAGGGTTCCTTGCAAGCAGCTGACTAGAAGGAAGAAACTTTGGCCTGGTCTACAGTTTATTCTGACCGACATGATAGCCCCAGCTGATTGTGTAAAAACCCTCAGCATTACAGCTTCAATCTCCCGATAAAATAGAATGTTCCTTAGGAGAGTTCTGAGCATGACGTTTGGTGTCCATTGTGTCTGAACTAAGTAATACCCAGAATTATGGATGTACACTGCAGCGGTTAAGGGCAAGTATTAAAGGTCTGATGAGTGGTCATGGACTCGCAAATAGGTATGAAATAGGCCTTACAGAGTAAGTAGAGAATTAGCTTAGGATCTCAGAATATGAATCTGGGGAGATGCAAACACAGCTGTACTCTGAGTGCTGGGGATGGAACCAGGTCCTCTGCAAGAGCAGCAAGTGCTCTTAAGAGCTGAGTCATCTCTCCAGACCCTTATTTTTCTTTTTAAGTAATTTATTTCTGTACTTAGTTTTGAGAAAGGGTCTCATGAAGTTGGCCTTTAAGTTACAATGTAGTTATATATTTCATCAAAAAATTACACATATACAAATCTTTTGTTTCAGCCAGGCTGTGGTACTTAACCTTTTCTGCTGTTTGTGTTCAGTATTTTCAAACCAGATTTTCATAACCTTACTAAAAGAAGCTAAAACTTTTAAACACAAAGCTCAGTTTATCATAAATATAAAAAAAGAAAGAAAATAAAAAGGAAAAAGTTACACCTTAATATTACAATGGTATTAAGAATATATTAAAATTTATATATTAAAAAAATCATGGCCAGGTGTGGTGGTACATGCCTTTAATCCAAGCAGTTGGGAGGCAGAGGCAAGGGGACTCTGTGAGTTTGAAGCAAGCTTGGTCTACACTGAGAGTTCCAGGCCAGACAGGGCTACCCTGTCTCAAAGAAGTAAAAACAAAAGAAGCCAGGTGGTGGTGGTATATACCTTTAATACCCAGCACTTGGGGGGCAGAGGCAGGTGGATCTCTGTGAGTTCCAGGCTGCACAGAGAAACCCTGTTTCAAAAAAAACCCCAAACAAACAACACACACACACACACACACACACACACACACACACACACACACACACAAATACATGTACCAGCTCACAGTGGCTGTTGCAGCTTCTGTTCAATGAAGTTCTAAGAAGTGAGGGAAAAAAACCAGGAGGGTGGCTGCCTCTGCTGAACGAGAAACAGCAGAGAACTGAGAAGAAGGCAGGGCTTATCTAGAGTATCTTGAGGAGCAGACGTGGGACTTTTCAGGGTGAAGCGTTCTGAGATTGGTGGGGTTTCAAGTCCAGAGACTGGGCTTTTTACTCTGTAGGGTGTTGTAGAATATTATTTCAAGGTATGTTACTTTTGTTTACGTTCTGGAACGTTTGTTTAATGATGCAAAAATGTGTTTGATGAAATAAATATCACCTGCGGTCAGGAAGCTGAGTCAGCAACTAGCTGACAGGAAGTGACATGAGGAACCTCTTTTCTATGTGGGCAACAAATTCCGAATTTTCTCCTAGCAAAGAGGAGGCACCGTCAGTACACATGGAGCCACACGTGTCAGGTGCCAGGTCGTGTTTCAGAAAGAAATCTGAAGAGATGGAACTCATTGGCTCCTTTCCCGGTTAACCGCAAATGCCACAGAAAAGGAACTCCTGTGGCTTCTCTCCCTTTTAAATATACCACATAAATGCCATCAGCTGGCTGCAGCCAGCCATTCAGTCAGTTACCTTAGCAAGCTGAATGCCCACCTTCGGAAAACTGGCTCTGAGACCCCCTAGAACTTGCTGTAAGATGTCCTGGCTCATTTCATCAGTTTTAGAATGGATCCCATTGTTGAACAAAAAGGCAGCTGCTGAAGCTGCTTCTGGGCATCTGGGCCCAAAACGGTTTGTGCTATTTCGAGAGTACAAGGTTGGACTAATTCTCCAGCTATGGTGTGAGGATTCTTCTCCTGAGCACATAGATATGCAAACTGATACGATGCCTGCAGTAAGGCACTCTCATGTGATCCATGTGTTTTCAACTGACCAGATGGTGCTGATGTGTGCTTCGGGCTACTGAGATCAGGCCAGACACCACCACCATGCTGTCTTTTGAAATGATCTGTTATTTATTTATTTATTTTTTTCCGAGACAGGGTTTCTCTGTGTAGCTTTGTGCCTTTCCTGGAACTCACTCTGTAGCCCATGCTGGCCTTGAACTCACAGAGATCCGCCTGGCTCTGCCTCGCAAGTGCTGGGATTAAAGGCGTGCACCACCACTGCCCAGCAGGTCTGACAATTTTGATGGCTAGAGGTCAGCACTTGAAAATATGTTGTTACACAACACACACCATGGACACTGAGCGCCATCCACCCCCACTGTACAGGTGAACCGTAATGAACATACTCATCATGCCACTTGCATTTCTTTGACATGGTACACAAAAATTCTCAGAGAATGTTCCAGAGACACCACAGAATTGTGCTTTGGAGTAAAATATAACCCTGAATTTCAATGAAGCCACATTACAAGCTAGTCTGTCACTATGTGCTATCCTGTACACATCAAGAAATGTCCTGAGACATGTCTGTTCAAAGTAAATCAAGACAGCATGGCAGTCCAACTCAAGGCCGGCCACTGCGATCGAACTAATGCCCTGGCATAAGTGATTTATCAACAGGTCATACACGGGAGAGATGGGCTTAGGCCAGTTATTAGTACTTGAGTCCTTTCCCAGAAAATTGCACTTATGACTTAATGCATTTTCAATAATGCTACAAATACTATTTGTTAAAATCTGACCTATCTTGTATCTACTAGGAAGGGCCCTCCATGACCATCCCTTTCATCTAGTCTATTCCAAAGACTTAAAGTCCACTCAGCGAAGAACCATGGAATAGATAAAGGAACTGTTCACCAAATACTCAAAGGAAGGACAGAAGCCAGGTGATGGTGGCACATGCCTTTAATCCCAGCACTCGGGAGGCAGAGGCAGGCGGATCTCTGTGAGTTCGAGGTCAGCCTAGGCTACAGAGTGAGTTCCAGGAAAGGCTCCAAAGCTACACAGAGAAACCCTGTCTCAACCCCCCCCCAAAAAAAAGGAAGGGCGAATTTTGACAAAGTGGCTCATATTTTTAATAAAGATTAAACAGGCATATAAAGCTATTTGATCCCTGTGCAGCTTTGATTCCATCTAAGCAAGCAAGAAAATTTGAATAGGTCTTTCTGTCTGATTAAGCCTATTCTGGCACAAAGGTAGGCTATGACATTGGTTCGGAGCGCCCTTCCTTCTGGTGTAACATACTGTCCACATACAAGAACAAAGCCAAGACTCATTATTGATACATCAAGATCATTTTCGTATGAGGACACCCTTAGTTATAATAGGGAGTTTCACAGCGCTTGTCCATATAATGAACCCTCAAGAAAACTGGTCAAAACAGAAGCCAAAACAACAGAATAGAATAAGCAGCATTGTTAAGATTCAGTTTAACCCAAGGGCAGGCTGTAGAAGGCCAGTGACGTAGATGCTGAGCTTGAATGACTCACCTGCTGAAATGGCGTTATTAGGCCCTCCTCCTGGGGACTCCGATTCTCTAGCTCTGGAGTGGGGGCCCAGAATCTGTATTTTAAATAAGCATGTTTGCCAATTCTTAAGATGAGAACAGTGATCTACAATAAGATATAATCATCATAACCATCGGGAGCCCTCTTGTGTGCCCTTTGTCATAGAACTATCGGACCACTGGGAATAACAGTGCATTCCTGTAATCCCAACACTCGAAAGGCTGCCACAGGAGAACTGCAAGACCGAGGCCAGCATGACTGCTAAAAAGCCATGTATACCATTTCGGTGACCTCCACCCCAAACAGGAGATTGAACCCAGGCACTCAGGCATGCTAGGAACATGCTCAACCGCTGAACCAGATTCCCAGTCCACGTACTTGTTTCAAACAAAAGAGTTTGCAGGGGAATCCATTTATAATGTTCATCTCTGTCCCCCTCGGAAAAGGAGACTGGATGACAAGAATTTTCAAATCTTCGAAGATGAACTTGCTACCCAGGAAGCTCTCATGTGTTTTAGCACCTCAAGATTTCTGCCTGCTCCTTTGCAGTAATTAGGACAACAATATTCTAAACACACTTAAACAGGAAAAACGTCACTCTGAGGGACCACTGATCTGAATGGGTTTGATAATGGTATTGTGGTCCTGTTCAAGTTTTTGTGTGTTAGAAGAGATAATTATTTACAAATGAAATGATGTTCGGGATTTCCTCTGCAGTATGGTACTTCATCACACTCACAAGTACACAAAGTGGTGTGGGGATAACGGAAGTACCGTTGCTTTTGTGTGGTAACTCATAATGTCAGATGATGGACACATGTCAGTCATTCTCCTGGCTTTTATGCAGATAGAGCTCTCTGTAATAAGAAATAACCCTATTGCATCATTTGAAGGCAGCTACAATTCACTTTCAAAGTCCTCCTGCCCATCTTAAGAGATCCAAAAGTGATGAATGAAAGACAAGAAAAAGCCCTAAGTTCCTTTCCCAGGACTCCAAACTGAGCATGATGGGGAATACCTGTAACCCCAGCATTCAGAAGGTGGAGGGGGATCAGTAGTTCAAGGTCATCCTTAGCTACACAGTGTGTTTGAGGCTAGTCTGTTTATAGATAAATAAAAACATCACAAAGTGAAATGTTTTTTGCACTTTTATGAAGCATATATTGAGGCAAAAATAAAAATCAATTGAATGTGAATGTTCATATTATAGAAATGTATGTGCGCGCACACACACCAGGAGTAGATTCATCAAACTAAACTTGTTTTTTTATTTTTATTTTTTAAGACAAGATCTCACTGCCCAGCCTCGATTGGCCTGGAACTGTCCATACAGACCCTATCCACCACCCTTGGGTGTTGGAGAGGCAGATCTATAAGCATGGCTGTAGCTAAAATCAACAGCCATGGCAGGAATAGAAATGTCGTAGCAGGTGACAGCGTCTGAGGCATCTGCCTGGGAACTTGTCTTTGTCACTTGCAGCCTGGGACTTTTTAGATCCTCGTGCGGATGGCAATACCTACCTTCCTGTCTGCTGGGTGGCTTAATTAGGAGAACACAGGAAACAACTTAATTGCTTAAGCGCTCAAGTGCTAGCCAACTGGGGTCCTGCATCCCGGCTCCAGCCTCAGATGAGGTCGAGGATGTTCGGGAGCCAGTTCCAGGGTCCAGTTCTGCTCTGAGTTCAGTCTGGAGCCCAGGACCGCGGTATCTGTCGGATCTGCTTCCCAGCAGGAATCTAAAGACACAATCACCTCCGTTGGCGCTAGCTCTCCCTCGGCAGCCGGTCCAGGGTTTCAAGGACAGGGCAAGGCTGCTCCTGTGTGAAGGCTCAGCGGTGACCAGCTGAGGGGTTCCTCCGGGCTCAAAGATGTTTGCGCTGTGGCCTGCCTGGGTTTTAAAGATGTGAAGTATGGGGCCGGCCGAATGCCTGGAGTAGAAAGAAGGTGCTATGAAGTCTGCATAGTTTCACCTTTTAACTTTGGTAGGGCTTAGGCTTTGAGTGTGAAGAGATTTCCACGGTCTACTAGGAACGGTGAGGAAAAGAAAGCTTGCCCAATCCTAAATTGAACTCTGGCAAACGAGGGGCACCTCTTTAAATTCCATCGAGATAAATTCCACTGGGCTGTAGAGGCGGCTCCACAATTAGGATCACGGATTGCTCTTGCAGAGGACCAGGGTTCCTTTCCCAGAACCGGCATGGTGGCCCACCATCAACTCGTTTCAGGGATCCAAATCCTTCTTCTAACCTCTGTGAGCAGTCGGTGTACAGATACACATGCAGGCAAAAATCCTCATACTTAGGAAATAAACCTAAAAAAAAATCCATTAAAATAAGTAATGATGCTTTCTCTTCAATCGCTTGCGCCTGCCCTTCTCATTACTTACAACATGTGGGTGAATGTTCCAGAATCAAACCATCTTGGAGAAAAGAAATTTTCAGTGTGTGTGTGTGATCCATGGGGTACAGAGATTGAATTCAGGTGGTCAGGATGAGCACCTTTACACTCTGAACTATCTCCTTAGTCCTTTTATCACCATTCTTTTTTTGGGGGTGTGTGTGAGGGGGGAGAGTGGGTCGGGATAAGCTTGTTGGCCTGGAACACCCTTAGTAGCTCAGACTGACCTAAAACGTGCCATGATCCTCCTGCCTCAGACTCCCGAATGATGTGATTATGAGCCAACACACCAGGCTGAAAAGACATTTCAATTAAAGTTTGAAGATTGTGTGTGTGCATGTGTGCCTAATTGTGCACGGAGGCCAGAGGATATGTCGGTGTAATATCTACAGGTCATGGCTAGCTTTTTACATGGTCCTGGGATCTGAATTCAGGTCCTCATGCTGGAGTCCAGCAAGTGCTCTTCCACTGTGTCCAGCCCAGGGGAATGCCATGAACTCACATTACAGATTTTATTAAAGAGTCAGTGTAGATACTAGAAAACCTGTCAAAGAAATTGCTAAAGACTAGCAGCCATCTAAGCCAGAGACCGAGGCCTTACCAACTAAAGGAACCAACATTTGAATCTGACACATCTCTTGGGTACCATGCTTTAACTGCTAGGAATCAAGCAAGCTGTGTAGAGTTAAGCACATGTGCTAACTGTAAAATACAAATAACTTGCACTCAGTGAGCTGCATGAAAGACAACAGGAAAGCTACAGCCCACAGTTCCAACACTGGGAAAGGTGACTGTTTCCGAGATAATACAATGCAAGCTTACAAAGAGGGCACAGTGGTTGCACACCTGTAACCCCAGCAACTTGGAAGGTGGAGGTAAGATGTTTGTCTTCAGCTACACATTGTGAGGTCAGCCTGGCCTATATAAGACCCTGTCTAGAAGAAAAAAAAAATAACCACAGATCATGTCCACATAAATCTAAGTACTGTTCTATGTATCACTCCCCCTCCCCCAAATTTAACTATAGTATGATTTTGGGTATTAGAATTCTAAAATCAGAATAAATTAGGTCTCAGAAAGGAAGAGGAATATTTAGTTGGATAAAGGAGGCTGAAATTTTCTTGTACAAACTCAGAAGTCAACCCAGGTTTTCCAACACTCCTCTAATCCATTTCTCTACCAAATAGTTAAACGACACTACAAATATTCTCAATGGAATCTTTAACAACAAAGATAGTATGCAAAATAGACACCAATGACTGACTTTGTGTTAAACCACCTATGCTGAGGTAGGGATAGAACACAATTTTGGCCTTTATGATCAGGATCTATTTGCATTATAGTTTTGTGTGCTTCTGTGGATACAGGATCATGGCATGTGTGTAGAGGTCACACAACCTGTTCCTCGGATGCTGCTCACTGGGCTGGTACTTGCAGATTTGGCTGGGCTGGCTGGCTATCTGTCTGTCTGCCTCCCCAGGCCTGGGATTACAAGCACCACCACTGTGTCTGGCTGGCCTGCTTTCTTTCTCCTTTATGTGGGCCCTGGAGCTCAAACTCACGTCCTGGGGCTTGCAAGGAAGCCTTTCTCGGACTGAGTGACTTCCCCAAGCCTGCACTGTGGTTTCAGTCTCAGTCTGAATACTGACACCATGGACAGCCGGGTATTTGATAATCTGATTCAGTTGCTTTTCCTCTTCCATGTCTGAGACGCCGACTCCACAGTCTCCTAAAGTCAGTTTGGAAGGCATTTGAGTCAGTGGACTCAGATCACGTTCTCACTATCGTGCAGTGTCCGCATTGTCCTTGCTGTTGTTAGACAAGGAAGGCCAAGGATCACAGCAGTATCAGCTATGGATGTACCAGGAAGCTATCCTTAAGATGGCTTTGAAGAACCTCTGCTCTTTAAATTTTATCAAGTGACACCTGCTGGGTATGCAGACTAGGTAACTAGATGTCTGATCTGTAACTGTTATGAAGACCAGAATTGAACGACACAGAGTAGTAAAAACCACATCTCCTATCATAAAAGAAGGGAGTTCAAGGTCTAAAAATTCACGTTCAGCAAAGTAAGTCTGAAGTAGTCAATGCTGACCATTCAAAAGCTAAGCATTTTAGATGCAAGGTACAAGGAAATGCACGAAACCCCAAAATTTAACAACCAAGTGAAAAATAGATTTATTATTCAGATTATGGGTGACACTGATATTTACATGCCTTGCAGATTTCCTTCTGGCGATGCAGATGAAGATAGAACATTTGTTTTTTAAAACCAAGAAAATCTTAGAAGGCAAAACTGAATCCTATAAAAGAACTGCAATTATTGAGTTATTAGTGATGTCACTACTGGAATTGCTGGTAACTTAAGAACTGGAGCTTTGGCTGTAAGAGCAAGGACCTGCCTCCAACATGGTGCTGCTATATACAAGAGACCAGAAGACGGCACACAGAGAGCTAACTATGGAACAGATGGCTTCTTTTTTTCTTAAATTCAAGATCACCTTGCTTTGTAGCCTAGGACAGTCACAAACTTTTCCATTTTGAGACAAAGCCTTCTGTAATGCAGGCCGGTCTCAAGCTAGGTATGTAGCTAAGGGTGGCTCTTGCACAATCTCCTGAGTGCTAGGATTTCAGGTGTGTACCACCACACTCGGCTGACCGTGAACTCTTGATCCCCCTGCCTCTACCACTCTTAGGTGCCAGGCTCTGCAAGAAGCTCTTGAGGGGAAAACAACCAAAGTCTCTTCCAAATCTAATTTGAATGGATGATTTTAACCTTAACCCACAACTGTATGCTCTTTCTTGCTTGCTTTGTTTCTTTACTGTGGAGAATGATTTCAGAGTTCTGAAAGCTTTATTAATGCCAGGCAGCAACAAGGAGAGACGAGGTTTCCTATCTATAGTCAGCAGGAGCCGGAATGACATGCTGTGTATGGACTGGATCCTAACTAGTTACTGCTGTCCCAGGAAAGAGGCCATGGGGTCATCTGGCCTCTGCCGTTTCATTCTGTAGGCCTCCATTTCCTCTTCAGTGGGCTCCCGGCTTTCATAGATGCTGTTGTAAGGCCGCTTCCGCTCATCAATCTGCATGATCTCCTTGACATGAAGAAGGCGGGCCTCCTCTGCATTCAGTGCCTGTGGTGAGAGGTGAAAAATAAGTTCCTCAAATCTCTGTCACATGGCTTTTGTACAAAACAATAATCCTTCTGTACACTGTATCAATATGTCGCTATGATTGGTTTAATAAACAAGCTGACTGGCCAATAGCTGAACAGGATAAAGTTAGGCAGGAAAGCTAAACTGAGAATGATGGGATGAGGAAGGGCAGAGTCAGAGGAGATGCCAGCCAGCCGCCAAGGAAGCAAGACATGTAAAAAATGAAGTAGAAAGCCATGAGCCATGTGGCAAAGCATAGATAAGAAATATGAGTTAATTTAAGTGTAAGAGTTAGCTAGTAACAAGCCTGAGCTATTGGCTGAGCATTTGTAATCAATATTAAGCCTCTGAGTGATTATTTGAGAGCAGTGGTAGGACAGGAAAACTCTGCCTACAATGAAAGACCCCGTGGAATATGAAGTGTTGTATCAAACCCCACCCTGTCTGAAGGAACACAGGAGTCAGCTCCTGCACTGTGAAACAATAACTAGTTACTATTTGGCTCATTTGATAATTTCCATAGAGCATAAAATGTTTGATGACATTTTTTAATCAGTTAAAGAAATTCAGTTGAGGAATGGCAAGATGGCTCAGTGGGTAAAGGCAATTGCTGCTAAGACTGATGACTCAAGTTCAATCTCGAGAATTCACATGAGGGAAGGGAGAACCAGCTCCTGCCAGCTGTCTGACCTCTGCATAGGTATAGGTATACATTCACACACACACACACACATGCATGCATGCATGCGTACACCCACCCACCCACCCACCCACCCCCACACCCACACACGCAGGATGATAATGCCCCAGAAGCCCCCACAGATGATGACTCCTGCTGTCTGTCACTTTTACTTCCTAGACGTCACAAAGCACCTTTTTCAGTTTCTCGTGCTTTCTGTCCTCGTCATCGCTGTCGGAACTGCTCTTCCGGTGTTTCTTCTTCTTCTTTTTCTTCTTCTTCTCCTCTTTTAGTTTTTCCTGATGCAGCTGACAGGGAGAATTGAAACACCCCATGAACACAGAGCTCTGGCACAAGTTTGACCATCCCCGCCCAGGACTTAATTCAGAATGGAGGATTCCAGACTGACCTCCATAAGAGTCTGAGGTTTCTTCACAGATTCTTCTCCAGGTGCATCATTTAGAATACACTCCTCCGAATTCTGTGGAAAAGAAACAGACTCTGGGTTGAAGACTACAGTTACGAATCATTTGAAGAACAGGTTAGAATTTGAAGATATGTTTTCTGCAGGGTTTGGCTGTCTTACACCTTTAAGAACTAGAGGACAAGGGCTGGGATGCAGCTTGGTTGCCAGAGTCCTTGCTTAGCCTGCAAAGCCCTCAGTCCATCTCCAGCGTCTCCTAAAGCCAGGCCTGAGCACATGCCTGTAACCTCAGCATCTGAGAGGTGGCAGCAGTACAATCACAAGTCCAAGGTCACCCTTGGCCAGAGTGAATTCAGTTAGCTAAGCCTATATGAAACCCCGTCTCACCCCCTTACCAATCTCCTCCAGAAAAACAACAAACAAACCAACAAACCAACAAGAACTAGAGGACAATTACTTACAACACTCTCCTTCCCAGCTTCTCCAGTGCAATAGGAATACTTGAAAAATGAGTGACAACATTTATATCCCCACCGGCCTTCTTTCCAGTAAGAGCCCCAGATGTGCTGCAGAGAGAGACACAAGAGAGTATTTGAAAAGGAGCCTGAAATGAGGGACTTTACCTGGGTGGTAGTGGCGCATGTCTTTAATCCCAGCACTCAGAGACAGGCAGATCTGAGTTAGAGGCTAGCCTGGTCTACAGAGTGAGATCTAGGACAGCTAGGACTGTTTAACAGAGAAACCCTGTCTCGTGGGGGTCGGGGAGAGAAAACCACCAACAAATAATCAATACAGACTTAATTGGACTTGACCAAAAATACAGTTTTCAAAAAGTATTTTTTGTGAATAGATTTTTTTAAAAAGTAAGGAAGGGGCCAGTGAGATGGCTCAGAGGGTAATGTGTCCAGCACATAGGCTGGTGGGCCTGAGCGGATCCCTGGAACTCACATAAAAGTAGGAGAAACCCAACTTCACTAACTTAACCTCTGCACATGTGTGTGTATACACACACACAGAGTAAAGCCAAATGAATTAACTCGTCAGTTTCTGAGACACAACAGGGTAGCAGGACAGTCTAAAATTCGCATTTTTAGACGTATGTTAGTATTTATAAGTGAAATTTCCTATCTGCAATTTCCAAATATTTCTGCCCCAAATTAGTATATACGATATATATGTTTATCTACATACTAGTGTACATTCAAAACCTAGACAAAGTATACACCAGACAAAAGTGTTTTGATTTTAGGTAAGCATGCAGGTGAATACAGTAATATTTTTCATTTAGAAAAACCTCATAAAGCAAAGCTAAAATGCCAACAACAACAACAACAACAAAGAGAAAGCAATGGTCAGCCATGATATTGTGTGAGAAACAGTACAGAGCTGAGCACTGACCGTGTGGTTATGGATCTTCACGTCTTCCTCATACTTGGAGCAGGCAACAGCCCGCTCCTGGCCTTTAATGACTGTTCCATGCCTGGAGTACTCCACATAGTCTTCTGTCTGGGCCAGCAGCAGCTCAGCTGGAGGGGCATCCAAGTGTTCTTGGCCACCATACTAAAAGGACAATGGGCATTATTAAATCCATTGTGTAACAAAGCTTTTATATCAAATCTTTATGAAAGGGCTCATTTTCAAAGAGACTAAATGAACATTTTTAAACTAGCTTTCCTGATGAAACAGTGGAAAAGCATCACTAATTCTTCCCATTTAAATAAGATGCTCCCATTGTTAGTTAACTGGTAACTGACGTTGGTTTCAAGATGGCTGTAAGTTCCGTTTTCTTTAGGTGCATGTCTGATATCCCTTGCCTCATGACTTTACTGGTTCTCTCATGAGGAGAGGGAGCCAATTTCTCCATCCCTGGAATCTGGATGTGACTGTGTTACTGTCTTCCACCAATGGGAAGCTAGCGAATGTGATAAAAACAAAGGTGTGCTTTGTGCACTGGGGCACACATTTTGTAACTATGCCCCAGAACCCTAAGAAAGTATTTTAGAAATCTGGGCTACAATATGAGAAGACCAAACTATGAGATGCGGTCTTGAGCAGTCCTGTATCAGGGGACCCAGGGGACACTAAGAAGTGTGAGAAATAATGGACATTTATCTTAAATACTACATCTTGGGGGGCGGGGCATGACTGCTGCAAAAGTCTCTACCAACTCCTTCAGCGGAAGGACAGGACTATGCCTCACGGGTTAGAAGGGACTCTTCCCACTGTGCACCAAGTTTAATGCTTCTTGTGCAGAAAGTAGAGTCGTTGTTTTAGCGGTACCTTTTCCAGGATGCTTTCTTTCTGCTGCTCCTTGAAGTCTTCTTTTTTGACTTTGAAGGACTTATACAGCAGCTCGAGTTTTGTAGGATCGGCCTGGAGATGCACTTCAGACCCCTTGTCGTAGGCTTCCCAAGCAAACACTAGAGTAATTCAAAGCATCTCAGTGAGTTACTGCATTTTGTTTTAAAGCAAGCTTTAAGTAACTGCTAACAGTGCCTCCCCATCACCCCTCCCTCTTTTCTTTTTTGTCTGCAGTCTTTTTCTTAGAGAGTTCTCTCAAACGTGTGACAATCCTCCTGTCTCAGTCTCCTAAGGAATAGGGTCATAGACATATGCCATCATGCTTGTTTTATGACCCCCAATTTTGTTTCTTACATTTATTTATCTGGGCGTGCAAATGTGTGTGATCACTCATGCCACAGAACACATGTCAGGTAAGAGGGTACCTTGGTTCTCCCCACCCGCCATGTAGACACTGGGGACGGAAATGCTTGATGGCAGGCACCCCTAGTCACAGCTCTGGCTCTCGTCCCTAAAGCTCACATAAAAAGCCTTGGTGTAGGACCAATACTTACACTGTGTTTGAGCCATTGAAATGGTATCTCCTGTGTATCTAACAAAGTTATCTCCAGCGTAACTCACTCTGTAAGCAAAAATTTAAAAAGCTGTCTCAGAAATTGTTCCCCATTAGGAAAAATCCATTCACAAAATCAAATTAGAAAGCATTAACTTCCCCACCCCCACTCTGAAGTCCGTAAATTTAACTGGATACTTACTCATCTGGATTCTTTCCGGCATTGGCGTAAGGATTCTCTCTCATTGCTCTAGTTTTTGGATCATAATAGGCAGAATTTGGATCTAAGTTTCTCAAATACTAGAAGAAAAAATATTTAAAGACTGAATTAGTATTTATTTATAGCAAGAAAGGGTTCAGCAGGGCAGAGGAGTGGGTTCTGATAAACCCAACATCCATGTATGTTTCTAGTATGGAAATAGGACATGATGCTGTCCTTTGGAGTGACTCTAATCAGGCCAATCAAACTGTACAGACACTGCACAAGCAGAGGAAGGTGTGGAAACATCATCTGTCAAAGCTGTAGGTCGGGCTGACAACACTTACTTTTGCAATATCTTCGCGAATCCTGAGATTCCGAACAGTAATGCGTCTCTTAGAGTCGAAATTCTGCCCAGGCATGTCAATGTCATCCGCGTATTTATCCTCATCTTCATCCTCACTGTTATGATCCTTTTCCTGAAAGGAAGAGTGAGTGGTGAGACAACTAAGCAAAAAGTCACAGGACTGAGTTCTTGATTTCCTTTCCCTTTAAACAAAGGCTTATCTGTGTAATTCAGAGCTGTTATTATGACTACAATTACCACAAGCCACTGAATCGAAAAAGAGCAAGCTGCCAGAAAAGACAAGCAGGTATTACCATCTGAGAATTGGGTTCCTCTTCTCCCCACTGGTGTTTTGGAGAATTCTGCATCAGGAAAGAAGGAAAACCATGTGTAATTCTTTTTCACCTAATTTACTGATTACTTAGCACTTTAAAAACATGTAATATAAATGGGTATAGATGAGTGGTACAGTGTGTGCCTAGCATGCACCAGGCCCTGGGTCTGATCCTTAGCACTGAAGTAATGGAGGGAGGGAGGGAGGTTGGTTGGATCATTTCAATTCAATAAGCTCTCATACTCCTCATTTGTACTGAGCATATATATTCTGACACAAGTGTGCAATTGTGAACACTTCATTGTATTAGTGTCTACAGAACCAGAAAACATTTTATTGATATAGGATGTCTTTCATGTGTACGTGTCTGTGTGTGTGCATATGCAGATGTGTGTGTGTGTTCCCTTGGAGGTCAGAAGAGAACACTGGATTGCTTGGAGCTGGGGTCACAGGCAGTTGGAAACTTCCCGATGGGTGCTGGGAACTGAACTCGAGTGCTCTGCAAGAGCAACAATTGCTCTTCACCACTAAGCCACCTCTCCGGCCTCTTGCTATAGGGTTATAGTCCTACAAAGTCACAGGAAGTTTAAGATGATCAAAGGACCCAATAAACACTCATTTCCATTTGTTCAATCATTAGATGCATCACGTTCATTAAACCTGACTAGTTTTCTTTTTATTTATGCAGTACTGGGTCAGCACATGCCATTGTGTATACGTGGAAGTCAGAGGACAACTCCGTGAAGTTAGTTTTCTCCTTCCATCTTTATATGGGTTCTGGGGCTCAAATCCAAGTTGCCAAGCTTGCACAGCAACTGCCTCTTCCCACTGAGTCATCTCACTGGCCCCAAACTTCACTAGTTTTTTAAAATGTATGTATGGTAGGGCTCTCAGCTACCTCTCCAGTACCATGTCTGCCTGCATGCTGCCAAGATGATAATGAATGGAACCTCTGAAACCATAAGCAATCCACCCCAATTAAATGTTTCCTTTATAAGAGTTGCCATGGTCATGCTGTTTCTTCACAGCAATAAAAACCCTAGCTAAGACAGAAGTTGGTACTAGGGACTGGGGTATCCCTGTGATAAGCCTGACCATGTGTGTGTCTGGAGGAATTTGGACTTTGGTACTCTGGGTTATGAAAGCAGTGGAATGCTTTGAGCACTCCTTAATGGGCCATAACAGTAGGAACATGGAAAACGCAGGTGCTAAGAGTTATTTGAACTGTTGGGGACTCACTCAAGAGGTTTCGGAGAAGAATTTTAGTATGGTGCCTAGAGATCGTTCTTGTGATATTTTGGTGAAGAAAGTGACTGCCTTTTGCCCTTGTCTGAAGAGTCTGTCTGAGGCTAAAGTGAAGAATTTTCAGCCTAGTATAGACTGTCATGTGGATATTAGTGGTAACGCTAATGAAGATTTAGAATGAAAAGGAGCAAGCTGAGCAGGGTAAATTATAAAAAGTAAATTTTGAGGAGAAAAAGAGCCAGAAAGTGGAATGGCGCTAAGACCTGTATTCAAGGAGATACACAGATTAAGAAATGGAATAAAGGGAGTGGTGACCTCAGGGCAAGATTCACCCAACTAAGTTTCCAATTTGTGGAAAGAAACTAAAGAAAAGCTTAAGAGCCAGGTGTGGTGCGACACACCTTTAATCGCAGTACTGGGAAGGCAGAGGCTGGCGGATCTCTGAGTTTGAGGCCAGCATGGTCTAGAAATCCACTTTCAGGACAGCCAAGCTTAGGTAGTAAAGGACAGAAAGCTGGTGAAGATGTAATTGAACAAGGGGGCCAGCACCACTTCTGCCTGCACACCACCATGCTCCCTGTCATGAGGATAATGGACTGAACCTTTGAAACTGTAAGCGAGCCACTCCAATTAATGTTTTCTTTATAAGAGTTGCCATGGTCGGGGCTGGAGAGATGGCTCAGAGGTTAAGAGCACTGGCTGTTCTTCCAGTGGTCCTGAGTTCAATTCCCAGCACCCACATGGTGGCTCACAACCATCTACAATGAGATCTGGTGCCCTCTTCTGGCCTGCAGGCCAAACACTCACTGTATACATAATAAATAAATAAATGTATCAAAACAAAACAATAACAAAAAAAAGCTCCCTGAGGCTTTTCTATCCGTTTAAAAAAAAAAAAAAAAAA
>CABHPH010135031.1:30457-42842 GCA_902168325.1 Peromyscus nudipes | reverse complement strand
CTGTGCACCTCAGCAGACCTCCTAAGAAGCCCTGCTCCTGCCTTCATTTCCCGGCTTACCTTTTGGCATTATCATTACAAAGAGGAAGAGGACAGACAGGCAGGAATGAGGTCTCATGGTTGAGTGGCCAGCAGTGTGGAAGGTGGTCAGTGACGGTGAAGTGCAGAGCTTTTATTTATTTCTGGGGGCCTGAGGTTCTGTCTGGTCAGTGAAGCTTAACATGCAAAGAAGAAAAACTGCCTTTGTTGGAATATTTCCAAACCTTAGAGTTTCTAAATTTGGTGACAAATTAACCTAATAATAGGAAACCAGATGGTTAATCTTTTCCTTCTGCTATGTGCTCTCAGTTTCACCAGAGGTCAGTATCTTTAGCCAATTCTCTTTTTGGAAAACACAATTCATGATTAGATTTTTTTTCATGGCATATGCTGTTTACGCCTGTTTGTGGAGGGCTGTGCTGTCATCAGCTGCGTGGACACAGCCTGTAACGGTCAAATGACGATAATTAGCAACTCTCTTCCTGAGAACACGATCAAACATCCCCTAGAGCTTTGAACTCTTTAATTAAATATTACGTATCTTTTCTAATAGCCCATCGCATTCCCTTTGTGCTGTCTGTATACTTACAGTGCAAGGTTATCCACCTACCCGGGGCCACACCTTTAAAGAAGACAACCTCCCCCCCAGGAGCTGTCAACTCTCCACAGCTCCTCAGTTAGGGTGGGGCACTCATGAACCTCTTCCCACTTTGTGCTGAAATGTTGACTGGCATGACCTCAGGCAGGTCTTATGCAGGCAGATCATCACAGCTGCCCTAAGCTCATGAGGACAGTTCCTATCATGTCCAGAAGACATGATTTGCCCTGCTCACCCCTGACTCCTGGCTCTTAATATCTTTCCTTCCTTTTGGGGGTGCAATGGTTCCTGAGCCTTGTAGTGTGTGTGTGTGTGTGTGTGTGTGTGTGTGTGTGTGTGTGTGTTACACAGATGTTCCATTTGTGGCTGAGCACTCCTCAGTCACTTCTCTGCATTTTGACCAGTTGTGAGTTTCTGTGTTAACCATTGTCCACTGCATAAAGAATCTTCTCTAATGAAGTCTGACAGCTGCTCTAATTTATGGGTAAAAAGAGGACAACATGATACCTTGGTATTTTTTGACAAATAATAGCAGTAGGTTTATTCCTGGGGCCTATGAGCTCCCCAACTCTGGTTCTTGTCCAGATTTACACAGTAGGCATGCGCTTCTTTCTTAGGAGGGGTCTTAAATCTGAGCAGAACACCATAGAATGTTCTTTGTGTGTGTGTGTGTGTGTGTGTGTGTGTGTGTGTTTTAATTTTGTTGTTGTTTTGTTTTGTTTTTTGAGACAGGGTTTCTGTGGCTGTCTTAGAACTCTCTTTGTAGACCAGGCTGGCCTCAAACTCACAGAGATCCACCTGCCTCTGCCTCCTGAGTGCTGGGGTTAAAGGTGTGCGCCGCCACGCCTGATCTTAGAATGTTCTTGACACTGCTGTACCTATGGGCATATCTTGCAAAAAAGAAAAAACAGAAGATCCAAAATTGGGAGTGGGGGAAAGGAGGGGAGGGGCAGAGAGGGGAGGAGTAGGGAGAGGAGGTAGATCTGGGAGGAGTTAGAGGGAGGAGGAGCAGCGGTGGAAATGATTAAAATGCATTGTAGACATGTATGACAGCTTCAGAAACCGACATTAAAAGTATGGCTTGCTGTGTAACAGAGCTTCTTCCCCCACTGGTATTGTCTCTCCTCCACTTTCTCACTCCTCCCCATTCCCTGCTCCAGCTGATCCTCCAGTGATGGCCAATCTCCTCTCCTCTCACAGATTATCAGCCTCCTTAAGCTTCCACTAGTGAGTGAGAACACACGATTTGCATTTCTGGGCCTGGTTGAATTCACTTCATACATTTTTCCGATTATTCTACCCATGTTGTCACAGATGAAAACAGTGTTCAGACACCTTTCAAAAGCTTCATGAGAGAAGAGCTCACTAGAGAGTTGCCAGTTCGGGGGAAGCGTCTATGTCCTGGAGAGAACAGGGTAGAACGGAATAATGTGGTGTTGGTCTTCCTGTGGTTGGCGTCACAGAACATTGTAATTAATCTCCAGCTCTACCCACATTCCTGACAATGGTAGGATTTTGTCCTTTTTAAATGATGGGATGCTATTTTATTGCATTCATGATGTGGATATCACATTTTCTTCATCCCTCCAAAGATAGGGAGTTAGGTGTGTTCTGTTTCTTTACTAATGTCACTCGTGTTGCAGTAAACACCAGAGTGCAGACAGATGGCTCCTGAAAATAGTGTTGCAGTTCTATCCAGCTGTGCCACTGCTGGATCCTGTGGCTCTGCTTGTAGCTCTGAGCAGCCTTCACTCTGCTCCCTTTCCTGGTTATACTAATTTCTATCCCCATTGGCATTGTGTGAGTCATTCTCCCTCACGATCTCACTGGCTTTTGTGATTTTTTTTTTCTTTTTGATAATAACCATCCCAACTGGGGTGACAGGACAACCTATTATGCACACAACTTGCATTTTCTGGGCACTTACAATTTTTCTATATACTTTTTGGCTATTGGTGTGTTCTCTTTTGAGAAAGGTCTATTCAAATAACGTTCCCTTTTAAAAAAACATCAGGTTTTCTCTCTGTATATTGAGTTCCTGGTATATTCTGGATATTACTTCCTCGTCAGATAAATGGAGTGCAAATGTTTTCTCCCAATGAGCAGTTTGCCCCTCGATTCTGCTGATTGTTTTCTTTGATGCAAAGATGCTTTAGAGTTTGAGATTATTCCATTGCATAGTTTCACGTTGTTGCCTTTGCTTTTGGGGTGTGATAAAAAAAAACCCACCCTGTCTATGCAACTTGTTAAATTCTCCACCATTCTCTTCTAGCAGTTTGTTGTTTCCGAGCTAACACTTAGGTTGTTGGTCCATTTTCAGTGAGGAATGGAGGCCATTTGTATCCTTGTGAGGATGTATCATCGCTCGCTGGCACCACTCTGTGGAAGATGATGTGTATTCCCTTTACTGAGAGGGTGACCCCGAAAGCTTGCATGAGAAGGAGTGCATCTTTCCTATGGGAGAAGGGAGTCGACTCAGAAACAGGGTGAAGAAGGACTGAGATGCTGGACAAAGGCAGTGGCTATGATACCCGTTTTCCTACTCCACAGGGGACATTGGGAACCGGGAGTTCACCTAGACCAGGTAGGAGAATAGAATACACTGGGAACCCAACCACAGTAGAAGATGAGGTAGAACACAAACTTTAATATTTTTTTTTTTTGGTTTTTTTGAGACAGGGTTTCTCTGTGTAACTTTGTGCCTTTCCTGGAACTCGCTTTGGAGACCAGGCTGGCCTCGAACTCACAGAGATCCTCCTGCCTCTGCCTCCCGAGTGCTGGGATTAAAGGCGTGCGCCACCACCACCCGGCAAACTTTAATATTTTATGTCTTTTTATCTTATTTGTATGGGTGTTTTGCCTGTGTGTCTATCTGTGTACCACATGCATTCAGTGCCCACACAGGCTAGAAGATAGCATCAGATCCTCTGGAACTGGAGTTACAGACAGCTGTGAACTGCCATATGGGTGCTGGGAACTGAACCCGGGTCTTCTGGAAGAGCAGCCAGTGTTCTTAACCACTGAGCCATCTCTCCCCGAGAAGGCTGCTTTTTAAAGCGTATGTTCTGGGACTGGAGAGATGGCTCAATGGTTAAGAGCACTGGCTGCTCTTTCAGAGGACCCAGGTTCAATTCCTAGCACCCACATGGCAGTTTGCAACTATCTGTAACTCCGGTTCCAAGGAATCCAACACCTTCTTTGGCCCATACCTGCACCTGCAACACTTGTGGTACATAGACATACATATAGCCCAAACACCCATACACATAAAACAATAATTAAAAAAAACACAGCCTTCTCTTTGCTATTTTTCTTTATTATTTATTGAGGAATGAACAAGAATCTATAATAAAATACAGAAGAGGAAAAGAGAGGAAAGGAGAGAGAAAGAGAGAGAGAGAGAGAGAGAGAGAGAGAGAGAGAGAGAGAGAGAAAGGGCGAACAGACTATGAAGGATCCAAGTGAAAGGCTTCAGCTCTTGGTTGTAGCATTCTCACCTCTGGGTTGGTGCCCCATGGGCAGGCAGCAAGGTCATTTATTTAAACACATCCCAATGTAGACTTCTGTTTCAATGCAGTGTGATTTGGCAGACACCATTTGTATGTTAACAGATTTCCTTGAACTTGCCCCTGACTACATCCAGAGAGGGTTATTGTAACTATTTACTTGACTTGATGAATTTTTACTTAGTACACAGATTGGGAGGTCACATCTGGAAATAACTTTGTACATATGTTCATTGTTACTTGATTTTTTACACCAATACTTAAAAACCTGATTGTAATGATATTTGCTCTGCCCATGACCTTGGCCTATAGGGCCGGAAGGAGGCAGTGCTTCTTGCTATTGTACATGACCTCTTAAAAGGAAAGGGAGAGGGATCACGAGCCCCTTTTCCCTGCTGCCTGCTTCCTGATGTGGATTAGCTCCCAGTCAGATCAGAGAACAACTTCAGCTGTCTACTCCATTCTATATTTGTGAGTGTATTTCCTCACTCTAATAAATTTCCCTAATACTCCTTAAACAGACTCCAGTAGATTTATCACATTACATGGCACCCAACATGGGGCATGAACCAATGACCCTGAGATTAAGAGTCTCATGCTCTACCAACTGAGAGAAGGGACCACATGACCCCTCTCTCATCTCCAAAAAAAGAGGAGAGAGATGGAGAGGAGAGAGATGGCTCAGTGGTTAAAAGCACTGACTGATGTTCTAGAGGACCTGGGTTCAATTCCCAGGCCATCCGGTGTCCAATTACATCAGGAAGCAGGAACCAGGAAGGGAAACCTTGCGAACCCTCTCTTGTTGCGGGCCACAGGAATCTATCACAAGAACTCAGCTGGTTATGGCAAAGTCACTACCTGGAGGGATCAAGTAATTCCTCCAGAGGAAGTCAAATTCCAAGGAGCTTTTGGTGTTATTTGGCTTGTTATATATCAGCTGTCTTCTGTTATGAAAGTCATGTGTGCCTTCATAGTTTTCCCAATTGACTTTTCCCTAAGAAAGGCTAACAGTGTGGACTGATCACTCTCTGGACACACACATTCAAGGTATTTGGAGAACAGCCTCAGGAAAGGCTTCCTCTGGAATCAGATATCTCCCTTAGTCACTTTCAAGGACTAACAGTAATAACAGTCCACATGCAAGTCTCCTGATTCAAGGTAAATTCCACAAGAAGACACCACCTAGGTCAGGTGGACGTTAAGTAATAGCTTTACACAATTTAGCTCAGATCCTCCTTTCTTACAGCCTTACTAACTTTATAGACCTCTAACTCATTACCTAACCACTTCTAGGAATATTTAGATAACTTCTGAGCTAATAGCTATGCTCAGCCTGAACCCCAGTTCAAGCCTCCCTGTAATTATCATCATTGGCAGCATCCGACCAGGTCCATCCCCAGATGGAGTAAAGTACCTTATCAGAGATACCTCTGTACACTCTAAGAAGAGACTTAAAGATCCAGGCTATCTGTTTGAGAAGGCCTGGTGGATGTGCCAATTTAGCTTAACTTCCTCCTTTTCCAAATCTTACCTTGAGTTCCAGATCTCCCTTTAACTATCACCAGAGGCATCTAGCTGTACACAGGTTGCCTAGTGACCAAGCACACTTTCCCCCACCCTGCAGAAAAACAGCAGATAGCTTGGACAGATATGAGCCACAGGAAAAAAGAAGGCAGTTTTGTTTTCTCCCATTGACCTAGAAACTTATAGATTCTTAACATTTTCTACCAATCACATTTAAGACTATTAGTTGAGCACATAAGATCCCTCTTTTTAGATATTACCTGAATTTAGCCTTTAGTTAATTCATTTCCCCATTGGTCACTTCCCTTTGGGGTTGCAAATGACAATTAATGGTTATTGCCCCTCTATGTGATTCTTATCACCTCTCCGTTTGACCTTGGAAGTCTGGCTTTGCACTGCCAAGGGAATACTGCTTGTAAGTGTATATATACCAGGACTTCCAGGGCACAGGGGAACGGAGAAGAGAACAGAGAATGGAAGAACTAGATGGGTAAGAACTTGAGAGGAATTGAGATGGGGAAGAACTAGGTTGAAGGGCTAGAAGAGAGTACTAGAGGAACAAGATGGAAGATGAGGAAGAGCCAGATGGGGAAGAACAAGATGAGAAAGAACAAGATGAAAGAGAAAGGAGATGGGAGAGGAGCTGATATGGGAAAGAACTAGATGGATGAGAACCTAGAAGGGGCAGAACTAAGATGAAGAAATTAAGATAGAACCTGGAGGGGACAATAGATAAATGTAAGGAGAAATTGGGCAAGGAAGGAGCTAAAAATGAGAGCAGAGTATAAGCTTGTAGAGAGAGAACTGACAGAAAAATATAGTATATGGACTAAGGAATTTCGTGTACATAGATTCATTTCTTTTCTTCAAAGATTAATTATCAGCTGGTTGTAGATTATTCCTGGACCCTGGAAGGGGACTCTCAAGGGCCTGGATCCCCTTAGTCCCCGATACTCTCTCTTCTCTTTTTAAGAGGTCATGTACAACAGCAAGAAGCACCGCCTCCTTCGGGCCTTATCGCCCAAGGTCACGTGCAGAGCAAATACCACTACATCTGATGTCACAAAACATTTGGAAATTTCTTCTTGAGAAATCTAGCAACATTGGGCATATCTAAGTTAACAGAAGGCTGAGGCTGAGTAGTGTTCTCTACTTCATGAGTTCTAGGCACGCACACAGCACTTTATTCTTCCTCTTTCCTATCTTCTAACAACAAAGGCAAGAAAAAGACAGGGTTTTTTTTGTTTTTTGTTTTTTTTTTTTGGTTTTTCGAGACAGGGTTTCTCTGTGTAGCTTTGCGCCTCTCCTGGGACTCACTTGGTAGCCCAGGCTGGCCTCGAACTCACAGAGATCCGCCTGGCTCTGCCTCCCGAGTGCTGGGATTAAAGGTGTGCGCCATCACCACCCGGCTAAGAGACAGATTTTTAATACCATTTCTTCACTGCTGATTCTTCTAGAAGGTTTTTAGATAACTCTCTAGATATTATATACTATCTATCCATCATCTATCTATGTATCTATCTATGTACCTGTGTATGTATGTATGTATGTATGTATGTATGTATGTATGTATGTATCTATCTATCTATCTATCTATCTATCTCCCATATTTACATATTTATCTTTCAGAAGTAGAACTAAAATATTGACCTAAAAGAAAATACACCTCAAGGACATTGCTAGAGAGATGATATTCTTCTGGGGAAAGAGAACCATATGTCTTCACCGCTCATGGACACATACATTCTCACTGTTATCTGTCACACCTTGGTGTCACATCATTCATTCTTTGCTCTCTGATTCTAGTTGTGGCCACATCTCTGCTTTAGAAACCATTGCATTAAGAGTGAATCATTCAAGTTCTGAAAAAGATAGCCAGATTCACTTGTTTGAAACATTGAATAGTATTTGTTTTATGGCCTAAGATCTGACTGTCCCAGAGCTTGGTCACATGCACTCATATGCTTTCAGAAGTGGCTTTATTCTGAGCAACAAAACCTGTGTTTTCTTTGACAATTTCTTAAGCTATTTATTAAGAGTTAAAGAGGCTGGGGCTGGAGAGATGGCTCAGAGGTTAAGAGCACTGGCTGTTCTTCCAGAGGTCCTGAGTTCAATTCCCAGGAACCACATGGTGGCTCACAACCATCTGAATGAGATCTGGTGCCCTCTTCTGGCCTGAAGGGACACATGCAGGCAGAACACTGTATACATAATAAATAAGTAAATCTTAAAAAAAAAGTTAAAGAAGCATCAAAGCATTTTTTTTTTTTAGTATTCTGGAATACAAAGGTCAATGCTTTGTTTTTCTTCATTCTATATCAGTAAACATCTTATTTATTTTTATTCCTTGAGAATTTTATACATATATATAATGTGTTTTGATCAAACACACCCCCATTCCCTCCCTTCAGCTGACCAACACCAATTCTTGAATCCCTTCAAATCAGTGTGGGCTATTAAATTGAAGTGAGCTGACATTCAAATGTATTAAGTTGCCTTTGTGGTTCATACAGAAAATACTTAATGGATGAGAAGATCAAACATGCAGGCAATAGCCCATTTTTATTTAGAATGTAAATTGGGAAATAATTTTAAGGGTATAGTTTTGTCTTGTTTTAAGCCAATGGTCCTTTTAAGTGTTGAGTGCTAGGCAGAAGCCAATTGAAATCTGAATTGATTGATTCTTGGGCTTTGCATCTTTTCATTAGCCAATTACTGTAAATACAGGTTCCCTTTCTATTAGACTATCCCATAGTAGCAAGAAGGTTCACCCTAGCTTAGAAGACTGGGGAGGATGACCACTGTACTGAATCACTGAGCATCTCTCCATCTCAGTATCTCTTGCTTCCTACCATGGCTGTGACCTCATCTGACATCACTCTCTGCTGATGAATTGCTCAAGGGCAGAAGTCTCAGAGCGCTCAGTGCACCTAAGAGCCAGGCTCGAATCTTGGCACACAGAGGGAATTCAGGAAATGACTGTGGAACAATGGCTTGAGTCGCTGATATTTCCAGTCTATAGCAAATAGGTGAAGGAATTTGCTGTCACCCTCAGTTCACGTGCTTTATGCTGCTTTGTACAGCTGAAGCTATCAAATATTAAGTCCGCATGTGACATGTCATGTGGACTCCTAAGAATTGAAGTGACATTAGGGGCTTTTGTAAAATGAACTTCTTGGCTACTAAACCTTGTCCATTTCACAGTGTGGACCCCTGTCATTTCTATCTACTTGGAATGTGAACAGAATCTAGGCTCAGAACAGAGCCACAGATCCTCCTGCCAAAGCACTGGTGGAGGAGGAAATGGGACCAAGGGAAGGGATTAGATCATCTAGGGACCCAGTGTTGGAGGTATGAGGACAGAATTGCAACTTATGTCCTCAGCCTTTTCTATTTCCCATCTGCTTTCTCTCTCTTCCTCTCTCCTAACCCAAAGCTGCAGTTGGACTGCAGGTATCTACCTAAGGACCATGGGAGAAGACCCACCTTCCTACGGCTTCTTTAACATCGTTTCTCATTCCGTTTTGGTGACAAGAAATGGCCTTTCCTCTGTTCATTTTGTGACATCACATGTCCTGTATTTTGTTTGAATGGCAATGAGAAGGTGAGTAAGGGGGGTGGTGAGGACTTGGTTCAGTCACCAGAGTGCTTGCCTAACGTGCATGAGGGTTTGACCCGAAGCACCACAGGCATGAGGCAGTGCATGCCTGGAATTCCAGCACTTGGGAAACCCTGTCATATTCCTAAAAGCAAACCAGACCAAACCAAACTAAAATGATAAACCCATACACACACACACAAAACAGAACAGGTTTTCCAAATTTCAAGGTTTTTTTGGAGACAGAGTCTAGCGTAGCAACCAAAGTTGAGTGGTGTATGACTTTCTGTGAATCAGAGGTCATCATATGATTTTGCTCTTTGTGTGCCTGCTTTCCAGCAGAGGGTCAGTGCATAGTAAATATCTACAGTGCTAAACTGGATTTTGATCTCCGTTTTCTACCCACTTTCGTCTTTGCCTTTTCCACTTTGTATTTCCTGAATCGGAATTGTGATCTAAGCCATCCCTCCCTCCCCCAGGATGGAGCACTGTGAACTAGCTAACTGTAAGCAGTCTTTAATTGCACATACTTAGAAAAGAAACTCGATTTATCAAGATAATCAAACCTCCATGACATTTCTGCTGGACACTTTTAGCAGTGACTCTTGCATATATAAAGCATGCAGTCAGAGTAAGAGAGATGAAAGACCACTTTCTGACTCTACCCCATCCATCCCTGAAGGTCCGGCAGGCACCAGAGAAGAAGAGACTGGATTCCTTCTGCTGTAAAGCAATGTGTTGCTTAGTATCTCTTGCTCTACATCTTTAGGAAGGAGATTTTTCTAATTTGTTTTCACTGGCAGGTTAAAGCCAGGAGCCTGTACACATTATTCCAAGCGAAGTGCTGCTTCTTATGGTTAATGCTGAATGCCAGACAAACTCTCTGATTTCCTTATCTCAGTTCTACTTTAACAGGGTAGGTGTTGAAAAGGAAGAGAAAACCAGGGCTGGACTGAAGCCTTCAGGTGTAGGGTCAAGGCTAAGGAAGCAGGCTTTTACAGGGATGGATTAGGGATTTTGTAGGCTGCAGCAATCTCTCAAGGTCACAATTCCCACAATCCCTTCTGCTGGGCCCTACAGAGCAGTAACTTTTCTGAAGAGAACAGAGAGCTCTGAAGATAAAGATTTACTAGAATGTCCCAATTTTTTACTTATCCTGATCCAGAAACTGCTAGTAACTTTGTCCAATTAAATTCACACTTATAATGGAGTAAAGAGCGTTGCAAGCCCTTGAAACATCCTTGGTGTCATTTTCTCTAACCCACAGTTGTAGAGAAAAATGGATGAGTCAACTGACTACAGGCCTCTCCACCAATGGGTCTTCTGGATTTCTTGTGAGAATGCCTTTTGGACCTCGGGTGAGCATTATTTTCCCTGCAGAGTTTATTTTGTTACCTGGTAGAACCTGAGTCGTGAAGAAGAGAATAGGAAAGCAGAGAGTGATCTTCATGGTGGAAGAAGAAAGCCTGGCCTCACTTCCAGGAGGCAGTGAAGACCTCTACCTGTGGCTTGATGGTATCGGCGGGATGCCTTTGGACAATGAGTGTCCCTTTGTACCTCATTAGGGCTGTTTATGGATGGCAGCGTTCTGTAGAATGATCTCTATGGGAAGACTGGAGTCCTTGTTTTGTGGGTCCCTGGACTCATCAAGGATGTGGTTGCATGCACAGTTTTGATCAGAAAACCTTGCTTAATAGGAACATGGTCTCCAAATATTTTGGCTACAGATGAAAGTTTGTGATCACACAACCATCTATACTAAGTTACAGTGAGTTAGGCTCTGCTAGGTGCCTGCTGGCTTACTAAGTGATTAGATATTTGACTAGTGACTATTTCCCAGAATTATTAGACTTGCTAATAATTAATCACTCACTGAATTCTTGGTTTGAACTTTCACAGTGCTTTGGTCATTGAGGACAGCTTACCATATTGCATGGATATTTGCTTCCAACGCTGTGCTGTGAACCTTTTGCTTTGAGGGAGATGTTGAATGACATGGTCATTTAGTCTCAAGGTTTTTTATCATCAGTGGAACAACACCAGGTAGTAAAATGCTGCTGTGTAGGGGATAGCAAGAGGCCTGGATTAGCAAGAGTTCTAAGACTCTGGATTAGCTAGTGTCTTGAGATATGGGTTAGGCAGGAAAAATGCCTTCTTTAAATGCCAACACCACCTCCATAGCTCCTGAGGTCTCGATTCTGCATCAGGTGATTCCTAGTCATAGCTGTGCACAAAATTAGCTGAAAGGGTTGGTTTAAAAGACACTTAACCCCATTCCAAGAAGTTTTATCGTTTTAAAAATTGATCCGGAATTCTGGAGGCCAATGAGATGGCTCAGTACAGACATGCAGAGGGAGTCCTCTGTTCTGCTGAGGGATGTAGTATTGCATATGAAGACACTCAGTTATTTTATATTTTTAATAATTTGGAATCTGTAAAATCTGCTTAAGCAGAGAAAAGTACATGTTGAATCTGAAACCCGGAAAGACACCCCTACACAGTGCAATAATCCCAGAACAGGATGTGTGGGGTCTTTATATTCCAATAATGAAGTGTCCCTTGATTCATTACTATGTGGTCAAGCAGAGGGTGAAAAGATCCATGGGACTGCCTTTACCAACAGGATGTTCTCCAGTCTGAGTGGAATTAAATAGGAAAGAAAGAGGGGGAGGAGATGAAGGAGTACAGCAAATGTCTGAAAAACCAAACAGCATGTTTCTAAATAATAGACAAATGAAACAAAGAAGAAATGTATACTGGGAATTAGTATTTTGAATGTAAATGAAATCAAAGCATACAACCTTACAGAACCTTGAGTCAGTGTGAAGAGAGGTGTGTATAGCCCCAGGTGCCTATTGAGTCAGTGTGAATAGGGGTGTGTATAGCCCCAGATACCTATTGAGTCAGTGTGAAGAGGGGTGTGTATAGCCTCAGGTGCCTATTGAGTCAGTGTGAAGAGGGGTATGTATAGTCTCAGGTGTCTATTGAGTCAGTGTGAAGAGGGGTGTGTATAGTAGCTTCAGGTGTCTATTGAGTCAGTGTGAAGAGAGGTGTGTATAGCCTCAGGTGTCTATTGAGTCAGTGTGAAGAGGGGTGTGTATAGCCCCAGGTGCCTATTGAG
>CABHPH010135031.1:0-30447 GCA_902168325.1 Peromyscus nudipes | reverse complement strand
TAGCCTCAGGTGCCTACTGAGTCAGTGTGAAGAGGGGTGTGTATAGCTCCAGGTGCCTATTGAGTCAGTGTGAAGAGGAGTG
Source organism: Peromyscus nudipes (assembly GCA_902168325.1). Classification (NCBI taxonomy): domain Eukaryota; kingdom Metazoa; phylum Chordata; class Mammalia; order Rodentia; family Cricetidae; genus Peromyscus; species Peromyscus nudipes. The sequence goes on along the minus strand of CABHPH010135031.1, from coordinate 30,365 downwards.
TGTATAGCCAGCCTCAGGTGCCTATTGAGTCAGTGTGAAGAGGGGTGTGTACAGTCCCAAATACTTGTGTTACACAAATAAAGGAAGCACAGGCTGTTAGCCTAAGCTGTCCTCAAGAATACTGAGGAAAACAGTAAGCCATGTTCACAGCAAGGAAAACAGAGAAGGAAACAATGAAGAAAAGAATGAGAGTCGATGGAATACGAAGCAGAAAAAGAGTGGAGCCGAAAGTTGATTCTTTCCAAACAACGGATAAAACTAAATACACTAACATGAAACCTAAAGAGGAGACTCAAATTACTAAAATCTGGAATAAAATGGAGCATAGGACTATAAACTCTGAGAAATGAGAACTCTGTGGGAATGCTAAGGCCAACGGCGGCCCTTACAGAAGCAAATGGACACACTCCTGTGATGCAAACGAACAGAAAAACATAGGTAGACCTACAAAAATAGAGTAAATAATCGTAGTAGTAGTGTTTTTGAAGCACCTGTGGAGCTTTTAAAGACATTTTAATATATATTTTTAAACCCCAGGATGAAGCGAAAGCACAGTGTTCAGGAAGAGCATCTGGAAGCATTCCAAACATTAGACCTACGACATCTTTAGAGATGTGTGGCCCTTCTCACAACATGGAAAAGAAGCTGTTGTGTTCTCACGGGCAGGAAGCTCGGGTGTCTGAGCTCCTGCTCTTTGTTGACCCCCAGCCACAGCCTGCCTACACTGATGACCTTCAGTCTCCATCAGCTGCTTGAGGTTTGGACGAACTGTCGAGTCTCTAGTTTTTCCGGACGTGAGCACCGAACACAATGTTCCCAAATCTTATCCTAAAACACACAGACTATCTTGTATTAAGGCCCCAGAAAAAGAAAGATACTCCTCTCAGGGGGAACATTCCAGAATCCCTCTAGAAACCCAGGGCAAAGCCACACTTCTCTTTGGGTAAAGCTTATTCTTTCAGAAGATTTTGCTGTTTTGTTCCTAAAGTACATTTTTTTTTTTTTTTTTGGTTTTTCGAGACAGGGTTTCTCTGTGTAGCTTTGCGCCTTTCCTGGAGCTCACTTGGTAGCCCAGGCTGGCCTCGAACACACAGAGATCTGCCTGCCTCTGCCTCCTGAGTGCTGGGATTAAAGGCGTGCGCCACCAACGCCCGGCCTAAAGTACATTTAGCTGTACAGAATAATGGTGAGAAATCCATGCAAAAACATACTTTGCTCATATTCACTGCCCCCACTTTCTCTCCCATTACTCCAGCTCTCTTTCTTTTTCATAAAAGGACTTTTTGTATCTCCAAGTCTTATCTATTTATTTAATTTAATTTAATTGTGCTTTAAATGACTTATTTTTATTATTATTATTGTTTATTATTATTAGTGTGTGTGTGTGTATGTGTGTGTGTGTGTGTGTGCATGTGGGTGCCAGAGGATGCCAGATCACCTGAAGTTGGAGTTACAGGCAGTTATGAGCCATTGATATAAGTTCTGGGAACCAGACTGGGGTCCTTTGCAAGAGTGGTAAGTACTCCTAAGGTGGAGCCACCTCTCCGCTTCTAACTTAGCCTTTAGAAGCCATGTGAAAGAATACATGGGATCATTATCTTCCTGAGCTTGGCTTGGTTTCTCCAACACGAGTATCTCAAGTTCCATCATTTGCCTTTAAATAACATGACTTCATTCTTCTTTATGGCTGGTAGTACACCACTGTCTCTCTAAATTACGTTTTCTTTATACATTCATCCACTGATGGACATTGTACTAGTTACTTCTCTTTGCTTCGATGATACACCATAAGCAGAAGTGACTTATCTATAGACAGAAGAGTTCTGGAGACATAAAATACATCACTGCAGGGAGGCATAGCAGCAAGTCTCACAGCAGGAGCAAGAATCTGAGTGCTCACATCTTCAATTGCAAGCATTGGGAGCAGGGAGAGTGAACTGGAAGCGGCCCAAGGCTTTAAAACTCTCAAAGTTCGCTCCCCAGTGGAATACTTATTCAAGTAGGGCTATACTTCCCACCCTCTCCCCAATCAGCTCCACCAACTAGGGACAAAGTATTCAAACACCTAGGCCAAAGGGGGACTTTCTCATTCACACCATCACAGACACCTAGGCTGGTTCCTTGGCCAGTATGAGGAGTGTATGATAGACATACGTATTCAGGCATCAACAGCGTATGCCGATGTTGATTCCTCTTGGCACATATCCAGGGATGCTACAGCTGGGTCACGTGGCAATTCTATTTTTGGCTTTTTGAGGACTCTCTGTTGACACCCATCACAGCTATACTAATTTCAATTCCCAGCACTAGTCTAGGAATACTCATCCCTGCCCCACCCCTGAATCCCCTCTAGCACTGCTCTGCTGTTGTGTTTGTTTTGCTGTTGGTGCCGTTGTGATTGGGTTAAAAAGAATGTCAATGTAGTTTTAATTTGTGTTTTCCTGATGCCTCAAGATGTTGAATGTTTCCTCATGCAATGATTGGGCATAGACAACTATTTGGAGACATGTCTGCTCAGTACTTGGGTTCATTTTTAGTGGTTGGATTGTTTTTCCTTCTGGTGTTACCTTTTGGCATTCTTTATATACTCTGGTTATTAATCTTCTGATGGATGAATTGCTGGCAAGGATTGTTGCCCATCCTGCATATTGTTTCTTTTTTTAATTGAAAGTAAGTTTTAAACTATTATTTTTTGGCAGAAGTTGGTTCTTTTCTTCCACCATGTGGGTCCTGGGGGTTAAACTCAGGTTGTCAGGCTTGGTGACAAGCACCTTTACTTGCTGAGATATCTTGACAGCCTCAAGGCTTTCTCTTGATCCCGGGAATGGATTCCTTTGCTATGCAGAAGGTTTTGAATTTGATGCAAGTCCGTTTGTCAATTCCTGTTATTTCCTTACTGGTGTCCTGTTTAGAAGTATGCCTTTTCCTGGGCCAATATCACGAGTATTTATCCACACTTTATTTTAGAAATGTCATGTGTTACTTTGAGGTCTTTGAGCCACTTAAGAGTTGACGTTGTACAGGAGAGGCAAGCGTCTTGTTTTGCTCTTCAGTATGTTCAGAACCTGTCTTCCCAGGTAGCTGTGTGTGACCTTGCTTATAGGTCTTCTATTTTTAATATCCGTTTCATTTGTCTATATGTCTTCTTTGTTTAGTGTTTTGTAATTTTCTTTGCATTGATCGCTCATCTCCCTGGTTAGGTTTACTCATAAGTCCTTTTTTTTTGGCAGGAGGGTTAGAGTTGTGGCCCTTATTGTTAATGTGATTGATATTCTTGTGCAGTAAAAAAGCTATTGGTTTTGTTATCCTGCTATCTTCTGAATTATTATTTCTATTATGCTTATTTACTTGTTTATCTAGTAAGTGTCCACATGCACACGTAGGTTCCAGGGTGCCACCGTGGTGTGTGAAGGTCAGCGGACAACTTGCGGTAGTCTGTTTCCTCTTTCCACCACGTGTGACCCAGGGACTCAACTCGGGTTATCAGGCTTGGCAGCAGACACCTTTATTTGCTGAACCATTTCATTGGCTCTTTTCCTAAGATCTTGAGGGAAACAATAGGTTATTAATTTGATATCTCTCTGTCTCATAAATTCAAACACTCACGTCCACAAGCCTTCATCTTAGGAATGTTTTCACTGTATCTCACAGGTTCGTGGTATATTGCATTTCTATTTTCCTTTGATGTAACTGTAATCCTCACTGTTAAAAAATTCTGTACATTTCTCTTGCTCTTTATTTTTAGTTTAATTCAGTTATGATTCAATAAAGTGCAAAAAAATTATGGCTTTTTTGGGGGGGTATTTGTTTAGATCTGATTCTTGGTTGAAGACATGATCTGTTTTGGAAAAAAGTTCCACGAGCTGATGAAAAGAGCGTGTATTCTGGGGCTATTGGAGGGGATATTTTGTGGATGTCTGTTAAGTCCTTTTAATGGTGTGTTTAATTCAGGGTTTCCTTGCTATATTTTTTTGTTTGGTTATCCATCTGTTAATCAAAGAGGGCATTAAAATCACTCACTAGTAGGAAGAGAAAACTGTGGTTGGTATGTAAAATAAAGTTTAAGAATTTAATAATAAATTTAAAAATAAATCACTCACTAGTATTATATTGAGCCTATTTCTTGATTTATGCCCAGTATTATATTTTTAAAAAGTTGTGTAGTCTGACATCAGTTGCATATATGATGTTGTAGATGTATACACACACACACACACACACACACACACACACACACACACACACACCCCTTCTTGGCCTATTCTTCTATCTACCAGTATGTAGTGACTGTCTTTGTCTCTTCTGACTGATATTTTGCCTTGAAGTCTGCTGTATTAGTTATGAATATTCTTCTTTCTGCTTGCTTTTTGCTTTCTGTTTACCTGGATACAATTTTCTATTCTTTCCATATTCAGTCTGAGAATATCTTGACCAGTCAGGTGAATTTCTTACAAGCAGCAAGTTGCTGAGATTTATTTATTTAAAAAAATCAAATCAATCATTTTACAATTTTAATTAGAGAATTAAAACCATTTATAGTCAAAGTTATTATTAAAAGATATGTACTAGGTTCTGCTGTTTTTAAGTCTTTCTTCTTTTTTTTTTTTAGTTATGTCTAGCACAAATCTTAAAAGGTCTTATTAATAAAAACAAACCCGGGAGCCAGATATTGGGATGAACTCTAAAAGACCAGAGAAACAGAACAAGCCACATCCAACCTCACCTTGCCAATTCCTCAGCTGATCTTGTTTCCTCAAACTGAAAGCTTCTGAGTCCTCACCTGAATAGATCTCAACTGAACTGCTGTTCAAAAGCCTAAAAGATTAAAAAGCCTCTAGTTTCTGGTCTTCACACTTTATATATCTTTCTGCTTCTTGCCATCACTTTCTGGGATTAAAGGCATGTGTCTTTCCTAAGCAAAGACACGAGATTTCAAGTGCTGGGATTAAATGTGTGTGCCACCACACCTGGCTCTGTTCCTAGTGTGGCCTTGAACTCACAGAGATCCACAGGGATCTCTGCCTCCCACATGATAGGATTAAAGGAGTGTGCCACCTTTTTCTGCCCTCTATGTCTATCTAGTGGCTGTTCTGTTCTTTGACCCCAGATAAGTTTATTAGGGTATACAATATATTGGGGAACACATTATCACCACATTCTTACAAGCAGCAAGTTGTTGAGATTTATTTATTTAAAAAATCAAATCAATCATTTTACATCTTCTAATTAGAGAAATAAGACCATTTATATTCAAAGTTATTATTAAAAGATATGTACTAGGTTCTGCTATTTTTAAGTCTTCTTCTTTTTTTTAGTTATGTTCATTTCTTTTTCCTTCATTCATCTTGGAGGTTTGGTGTTTTACTCAGTCATTTGTGGCTTCTTCCCAATTCTCATTTGCTTGACTAGTCTTCTAGTGATTCTCTCTTGAACTCATGATGGTGTTCATCTTATTTTTCTTTTGGGTCTAGATTTCTCCCAGTATTTTATGTGATGCTAGTCTAGTGCTTAAAAATTTCTTAGTTTGTGCGTCTTTTGGAAAGTCTTTACTTCTTGTTCAGTTTTGAAGGGCGTAGTATTTTAGCTTGGCTATAATCTTCTAGCAGAGCTTGAAGCACATCATTACATGTCCTCTTGAGTTTTATAGCTTCCAGTGAGAAACTGGGTTTTGTTTATGATCAGTTTGTCTTTATCTGTGACTTGGATTTTCTTCTTCAAACCTTTAAATTTTCTCCTTTGTCTTGAATTTTTGTTATTTTAATTATAATGTGTCCTGGAGTGGTTCTTTTTTAGTCATGTCTCACTGGACTCTAAATGTTTCCTGTATCAGGATGTATATTAGAAAATATCTTGTTAGCTTTTTAAATTTTGAACAATTATAAAAAGTTGCTATTAATTATAGTTCATGTGCAGGTTTTGTATGGGTATAAAACTTCCTATTTAGGTAGATCCCAAGGATTAACATGTTAAAATAAATTTTGCTAATCATTTTTACTTAATGGCAAAGTTGTACTGGTGTCCTATAATGAGTGAAAATTCATCTTTCTTCACACCATTTCTGATATCCAATAGGGCTAATGTTACAGGTTTGGGTCATTTGGTCTGTAATGGGATTCTTCTTTAATATTCACAATTGTAATAAAGTATGATGCTGAGTGAGTTTTCTTTTTAGCAGATTTACTTACTGCCCATCTCTGGCAAGATTCCTCTTCATTCTTTTGATCTGATTTTGTGTTGCTTGCTTTCTTACCAATTTGTAGGCATTGTTTGTGTAGTTTGGATACCAGAATTTTATTAGGTATTTTATAAAAGCTTCCTCCCAGTATCCTTTCTCCTCACATCTTCCTAAGAATGTCTTTCACATAAGAAAAGTTGTTAATTTTAATGAAGTCTAAGGTGTCAATTTTATCTTTTATAAGTCATGCTTTTGAGATTTTATCTTTTAAAAAGTCAGCGTTAAATTGTAGGTCACCTAGATATTTTCCAACATTATTTTCTAGGCACCACACCACTCTGTGTTTTATGTTGAGCAATGCCATTTATCTTAACTTAATTTTTGTGACAGTTCTAAACGTGGGTTTCAGGTTTTGCTGTAGCACTATTTGTTGAGAAATGTATTTTTTTTCCCACTGAGTTACCTTTGGTTTCTGTCAAAAAAGCAACCATTTTTTCTAAGTCTAATTCTGGGACTTTCATCTTCTTCTATTGATGCATTAATGTACTATTTTGTGATACATCTTGATTATTGTGAATTTATATTACAGTAAGTACTGAAGTTAGGTATTGTTTGTTTTTTGACTTTGTTCTTTCCCTCAGTGACTGTATCTTGGGTCTACTATTTTCTCACTCATCAAGTTCTTGCTACATTTATGTCCTTTTGTGTGCCTGAAGATTTGGTGTGGGAGAATGAGTTATTCTCTTTTGGTTAGGCTCTGCTAGCCAAGACAAACCACAGACCTAGGGCCATCATAAAAGCTCTGCATCTGCCATACTCCAAGACCTCAGACTCCACCAGATCTCTACATCATCATATCACGGACCTTTCAGCTATGAGATTCCATCTGCTTCTCCATACTCTCCTCTTCCTTTTGGCCTTCTTACCTCCAGGTAAGTTGATGGTTAATTATAGAGGGGAAGGTCTTCAGTTTAAAAGTCTCTCTGGTAGGTCAGAAATTAATTAATTTCACAGGTTCAGAAACCAATATCAACAGCTCCACTAAGATTATGTCAGAGTAAAATAGACATCCATTGCCATTAACCCAAATGCCAAATGCAATAACATTGTACTATATCCTTTCTTTGTGTCTCTGGGTTCCTTACGAGGCATTCTCTGTAGATGACTAGATCTTCTAGGACACTGGCAAGAATATCCACGATGACATCTACTCTGTCAGAAGAGAAGGATGGAATCTCATCAGGGAGAGGGTCACAAATTTGATGGGGGGGGGGTTGGGGGGGGAGACAAACCTACCAAGCGATTATTATTTCCAAACAAGTGAAAAGTCAGAGTCCCTGTCAGGAAGTTAGCGAGGGAGCTTATTGGCTTTGTAAAATGGGTCAAAATATAAACCAACAATACCCTAAGTAACATGCTTTGCAAAAGTTGTTATCCATGAAAAATGCTTTGCAAGGTAGACCGTGGGATGAGGAGGGGACAACTACAGACTAATAATGAGCAAAGACACCACGGTGCAATGACTCAGTGTGGAATGGGTTCATACGCAGTAACTGAAAACGTAAGGATGGATGTAAAGAATGGCAAACGACTTCAAAAATTTAGTAGGCTGAATATGCATTATAGGGATGTTAGAAGAGATATCATGATAAATCCAAAGAATAAATTGGAAAGGAGCTAACAAATACAAGAAAAGAAACAAAAGATCAACAAGACAGAAAAAGTATTTATTGAAAGAATAGCATACTTCACAGTAATCTGGTAATATGGATCAAGAAAAGATTAGAACATACTTAAAATAGCTATTTCACAATAAGTGTTCCCAACACTCAAAGAAAAACTAGAAGATTTATTATAAATGTGTGTAATATATCCACCTCCTCTTGTGTATTTGGAGATCTTTCTGCTGAAGTCCATTTTATCAGTGGTTTTACATTAATCATATTCCTACTGGGTTATCACCATTAAGATACAAATACTTGAATGTTTATCTGATCTTAAAAACAAAACTGTCTTTGCCTTTCCTGTTCCATTTTGTGGAAAACGCCTTAAAATCATGATCTGTATTCTTGCTCTTGAAATCATCCCCTTTCGTTCTCTCTTAAACCTATCCCGATCAAACATTCTCCCTAAGCCTCCCACTCTGCTATTGAAATTGCTTTTGTCTTTACCCGCTCATTAAAAAAAAAACTTTCTCTTCCTCCCCACAGAAGGCATTAATAATCACCTTGCTGTTGGCCCAACTGGCCACTTATCATTGTTAACAAACTTTTCCAAAGTCAGCCCCTCCCCTCGTTATAATATTCACCCTAATGTTCCAGAAGGGAAGCTTCACTTGATTCTCGGTCTACCTCTTGGATGGCTCCTCCTCAGTTTCTTCCTCATCTTTTCCAGTGATTCTTCCTGGAGGGGAGCCCCGGGGCTCAGTGCCCGGTCCTTTCTTCTAGTCCACAGCCATTCACTTGTTAAAGGACTTAGCTAGTCTCCCTTGAACTTTTCTTTAGAACTCCAGTCTTGGAATGAATGATCCAATGGCACTCTCTATTTAGATGTTTGATTTCAAGATTAATATGTCTAAAATAGAACTCATAATTTTTTTTTCATATTCCTCTATGAGTGATTTCTGCCACTGGAGTGCTGTGGCCACCATGCCAGGAGGGCCCCTTGGATCTCCACTTATTATCGGGGATTCTCTGTTGCTGTATCTCAAAGTGGCTCTGTTGGAGTTCCTGTCTCTCAGTCCATTTCGGGTACCAGGTGCCTCATATCCACAGTGTGTCCTGTCTTCTGCTCTCATCAAACCTTACCAGTCTGTCTATGTGCCTGTTTGTAACTAAAGAGAGAGGAGTTTTTTTCCACAGCCCCCATGTTCCCTTTACAGGGGTGGAGGTTGTGATCTGAGACTCCAAGTAAGGTCTTAATAGTCTCCAATTAAGACCTCAAATTGGAATAGCCCCTGTATGCCCACCACATGGAGTTGCCCTATGTATCTTATGAATACTCTCTAGAACAATGGTTCCCAACCTTCCTAATGCTGCAACCCTTTAATACAGTTCCTCATGTTGTAGTGACTCCCCCCAACCGTAAAATTAGTTTTGTAGCAAGGCAGTTGTAGCGCAAGCCTTTAATCCCAGCACTTGGGAGGCAGAGGCAGGCTGATCTCTGTGAGTTCGAGGCCAGCCTGGTTTACAGAGCCAGTTCCAGGACAGTCAAGGCTGTGACATAGAGAAACCCTGTATTGAAAAAAAAAAAAGCCAAACAAAAACAAAACAACAACAAAAAACACATCGCCCTCTACCTTCAGATGTTCGTTTGAAATTTAGGACTCTCTTCTCATTCCTGCCAACGGGAGCTGCTTCTTTCTCCTGCCAATCAACCACATATGAAAACATCTGCCAGTCTCTTCCCTTTAGCTGGACAAAGCTCAGTTAGTTTCCACCAAGTCCTCGGCTCCTGCAGTGAGCTCTAAACCCCAGGATCTATTTTAAAAGCTCTGTCCAACTTGTGCTCTTTCTTAGGAAGAGAACAATTGCTTTTGTAATTTTTTACATCCCAAACTGAGCAGCATTTATTTCTGCTCTTTCCAGATCTACAAACGTTGGAGAACACTTGTTAATATAATCAATTTAGTGGTTTTAACACAGAAATTGAACTCAGCTCTGAAGACGGTCTACATTACACTGTTTCCTCCATAAACATTCTTTAGTATTTTCTTTCTTGCAGATGTCTTGGTAAAACATTTCAATTTTATTGAAAGATGTATTTATTTTTATTTTGTATGTCTGAGGGTTTGCCTGCATTTGTCGGAACACCATGTGCATGCAGTACTCACGGAGGCCAGAAGAGGGCATTGAATCCTCTGGAACTGGAGTTACAGATGGTTATGAGCTACCATGTGGGTGCTGGGAACCTAATCCAGGTCTTTGGGAGGAGCAGCCAATGCTTTTAATGTTGACCCACCTTTTTAGGCCCCTCTTAATTTTTTTCTTGGGAGGTGGAATTTCTGAGAACCCAATTCTACAATAATAGATAGATACTTTTTTTGACATTTCTTTTACGAGCACACTTATATTTACCTTCATTTTTGCTGGGTCCATGTTATAAATTATGTCTCAGAGTATTTGCTACCTTATATATGTTTTTTTCATGTTTATAATTAATTGGCATTTATAGAGTATCTCCTAAAGTTCTGTCTTGATTGACTGGGGTTGTGTTTCTACATGACTTCTTATTGAAAACCCCTGGAAATGTTGACCCTCTTGTGCTTTCCTCTTGTGATTCGCCATAGTTATGTCAGTCTTTGGTTTCAGTGCTGCCGTCTGGGCAAATAACTTAAATGTGTCTCTTTCTTCACGAATTCTCCTGTCACCATTATATAATTTGTCATTAACATTTTGTTTGCTTTTTCAACATATTCTGTCTGTAGTTTATATTCTTCACGTTTGCCTACTCTTCCTCTCATCTACAGTATTTTCATGTTGTTTTCTATGCCACCCCCGACACACAACATGCACAGAAAACTGGTAGTCTATGACTAAGATACACTTAGCCACTGAAGTAGATAGTTCAGGACAAAACCTGGAGAGAAAAAGCAACTCCTGCTTCCTTCTAAGTTGAACAAAACATGAAGAAATTGAAAAACCAGAATTTTAGCTTGGAGCAGTGATTCCATGCAGATGGAGAGTAGGAGATACTGGCTTCCATCACACTCTCACACACACAATACTTACAGCAATTGTTTAACCAAAGTATCCTGTGAGAGCTCCAGGGCCATTTAAGGATGCCCAGGAGCACAGTGGAGAAAAAAGGAAAAGAAAATCTTATTATTCATACAGAATGGGTTTCTGTGAGATTGGCATCCAAAGACTGCAAGAGATGGCTATGAGTGAAAACGAAAAGCAGACATTATCATTATCAGCCACACTCGTGGTCCTCAAGCAGCCTACTCTGCAGAGGACACTGGGATCTTCTGCCATTAGGGTAACCGGTAACCAATTCTTCCAGGGATATGGAAACAGGGAGATGATGCTCACCTTAGCCACCTCTACAAAGAAGTAGACACCATTGTTTCACTCCAAGACTGGAGCTACCAACTCTCCTAATCAGGATCATGTCTTTGATCGTCAGTGTTGCAAACATTCCAACTGGGCCCAATACCAGAACCCAGCTCTTTTTCTTAATACCTATACTCACTCCTCGAATACTGAGCCATTCATATATTGAGCTTCTTCACAAGCAGAGTCCATGAACTAACAGCTCTCTGCACATGCCTATGTGTAGTCAGAAGTTCTCCTGTGTCCCACCTGGTCCCGCAGCCACTCAGACCCAAGTAAACACACAGAGGCTTATATTAATTATGAACTGGATGGCCTATGGCTCAAGCTTCTTGCTAGCTAGCTCTTATATCTTAAATTAACTCATTTCTATTAATCTATGTTTTGCCACATGTTCCATGCTTTACGATCTGCTGACATGTTGTTCCTTGGGTGGCAGGCTGGCCTTTCTCTCCTCTCTTTTCTTCTTCCTGTCTATCTGCTTATATTTCCAGCCTGCCTCTAAGCTACCTTGCCATAGGCCAATATAGCTTTATTTATCAACCAATCAGAGCAACACATATTCACAGCATACAGAAAGACATCCCATAGCACCTCTGCACCAGTTACTAAATCAGTCACCATAGTGAACTCACTCATGCACCAGATCCTAGAGCCACTGTGGCCAGTGTCAAATGTACACCAGTGGTCAAAGTCTACCTGAAATATAAAATCTATAGTCACTGCTATAAGGAGCTAACTTTCTCCCAGTGTATATCAGTACCGCAGACACCAGCTCCAACACACAGACAGTCTTACCCAATGGAAACAGTGATTCCACAATATGGACTAATAATGTACAACCTCATGCTGTATAGCATTATATGTATATATCAATTAAAATTAATAAAATAGGAATATTAGCTTAGCATAGACTAGCACCACAACTGACTACCTTACACTGTTTTCCTATGAAACCTTGATTCTGCCCTCTCAAAAGGGAGGGAGGGAAAGACGGTAAGAAAAAGTGAGAACAATAAGCATCGAGACAGCTGTGTCATGAAGGGAGATCAAGGTCAGGTCCGGCAACCACACATTAGAGCTGTGAATCTTCACCCTTATCGTGGTCCATAAGCCTGGTACACGCTTAATCCTGTGTTTGTTTAATCTCACCTGACTTATTCTAATCTGCTCCATCCATCCAAGTCTTCGTCCGGGGACTCAGTTCTCGCTGTCCTGTGTGTTCTTTGTACTTGGACTGGGATAATTGCTTATTGTTTTCATGACCTCAGAAATCGGTCTGTGTCCATCTTACCAGGTCTGTCCCCCAGGCTACATCTGATTCGTTACTGTATTATTTTGTCTGAAACATTTGCCACTTGTTGAATCACCTCCTTACTCCACGGTTGGTTGGTTTGTTTTTGGTTTTTTGTATGGTTAGATTTCCCAATCAATTGTAACCACTGTGTAAATAAGGGACTCTTTATGTCATTTGTACTGTTCTGTTATTATAAAGAAAAGTGTTTGGTGAGTGAATAGCAAGAATGTGTTGACATTTTATATAAAGGAGTAAAGCCATGAAGACATCAGTATACTTAGGGCATCTATTTTGTCTCTGCCCTTCTTGTTTCAGTCTGATATTTAGCAAAGTAACGTCTGAAGCTTTATCTAGACTTTTCACATATTTATAAGGAAATCAAGGAGAAAGCTGTGGATAAGTGAGCTGTTAGGAGAAGGGGAGAGAGGGTCAATGTGGAGGAGCTGCTAAGGGCATCCTTGATCTGGCTCCCTTTCCTCACAGAAAGAGGTACTCAGCCCAGAATTATGATGTCCTCCCATGCAAGGTTGTTGTTGATGCTTTGGCGTTCACACACTGGGCTAACTGCTTCCCTGGTTTCTTCTCTGCAGTTAGAAGTGGCTTTGGTGCTTCCGAGAGACACTGTCTCCATCTAGAGGGCATTTGCAGACGAGACGTTTGCAAAGTCATAGAAGATGAAATCGGTGGTTGCCGAAGAAAATGGAAATGCTGCAGGATGTGGTGGGTTCTCGTACCGATCCCGACACCAATTATCTTTTCAGACTACCAAGAACCCCTCAAGAGCAAGATCAAATAAAACCATGGTGAACACATGCGGAGAGGCTTATGCCCCCAAAGCAATAGAATCTTCACACTGAATGCTTCCAGCTCTTTAACCAGATTCTAGTCAGCTTGCCAATAAAACTAAATATAGTTTCAAATATGCTCAGATATCATTTCTTTATGACATTTCCAAATTTAAGCAAAATATTTAAATATGAGAAACTCCCTTTGAGCTGGAGAAATGGTTACTCTCCTGGAGAACCTGTGTTCAGTTTCCTAGCACCCACAGGTTGGCTCATAACCATCTCTAACTCCAGTTCCAGGGGATCCAACACTCTCTTCTGACTTCACAGGTACCAGACATACAAAAGTTACACATACATACATGCAGGCTAAATACAAATAACCATAAAATAAAAATAAGAACAATTTTTAAAATCCTGTTTCCAGGCTGGGCAGTTGTGGCACACGTCTTTAATCCCAGCACTCGGGAGGCAGAGGCAGACGGATCTCTGTGAATTTGAGGCCAGCCTGGTCTACAGAGGGAGATCCAGGATACCTGGGACTATGCAGAGAAACCCTATCTGGAAAAACCAATACTTTTTTTTTTAATTAAAAATGTTTTTCCAACTATAATCGAAACTCAATAAATTAACAACTGGCAACAATGAAGATATAAGACATCGTTAAATCTACACAAACAGAACAGATAAATTAAAAGACAGGACATGGAGGGTTTCCAGATCATATCAGTGGAGAGAAAGAGATCGCTAGGGAGAGGGGAGAGGACTGGAGCAAGGTTAGGAGAAAATGATTTGGTATAACACATGAAGATGTCAAGTGTGTGAGAATTAATCAGAAACATAGGAAAGCAGAAAAGAAAACAGAGAGGATGGAGAGAGGAGGAAGAAGGAGAGAGAGAGAGAGAGAGAGAGAGACTGAAAACTAATAGAAGAGGCTAAAAAAAACTTCCAGCTTCATTAATCAATAGAAATAGAAATTTCAAATTAATCAATAGAAAAATCAAATTTCTATTGATTAATTAAAATTTTTAACTCTTTTTTGTTTTAAATTTAAAAAATTTTAATTTTTACTTTTTAAATCCTTCAAAAGTAGAAGTTCAAAGCTAACAGTTTGATGTTTTGCTCCTCTGAACACATGGCATGGTCATTTACAGATTATGTACGCCTTACACTTACCCAGACAAATGATTTTCCCACCCGAGAACTAAGCAATTTACTGTAAATCTGGTAAAGTGCTGTAGGCACAGGCTGTCAGTGCCCCTTCCTGATACAGCCTCCTCCCTCTGACTGTGTCTCTCCACAAGGTCTCATTTACCTTAGCTGAATGTAACAACACCTCCTCTCTAGCTCAGGCCTCAATGCAGAAGTGGATTTGTAAAGGATTGCCCCTGGCTATTAATTAATTAATTGATTGATTGATTTTTATGTGTGTGGGTTATTGTCTGTGTGTATGTCCATGCATCATGTGTGTCCAGTACCTGCAGAGGCCAGAAGAGGTAGTTGATCCCCCGGAACTGGAGTTACAGAAGGTTGTGAGAGGCAGTGCTGAAAATCAGATCTGGGTCCTTTTTCTTTTAAATTTATTTTATGTGGTTTTTTTTTTTTTTTTTTGGTTTTTTTGAGACAGGGTTTCTCTGTGTAGCTTTGCGCCTTCCCTGGAACTCACTTGGTAGCCCAGGCTGGCCTCGAACTCACAGAGATCCGCCTGCCTCTGCCTCCCGAGTGCTGGGATTAAAGGCGTGCGCCACCACCGCCCGGCTCCTATTTTATGTGTTTTTAACATCGTGTATCTTGATCCCATTCATTCCTTGTCCCTTCGCATCTGCTCTCTGCCGCTGCACACCAATCCCCCCCACCAATTAAAAAAATTCAAGAGAAAAAAAAGGAAGAGAATAAAATGAGAAAAATTTTTAAAAGGGAAGGAATTAAAACTTTCGTTATGGCAGCTGCAGTGTGACCCAACAAGTCACTTCATATACCCCTTTGACCACACATCTCTACTTGCAAGTGTTCATTGCAAAGAGTCATTGGTCTGGTTCGAGGCCCCTGGTCAACATTACGTGTTCGATGCTGGGACCACACTAGGACTCTTCCCGGACATCCAGCTGCCGCCCTGTGTTGTGGAGATCCTGTAACTTCGGGTCTGCGGGTCATAACCCTGGGCCTGGGCATCTGTAGGGTTGGTCTGCCAGATGGGAAATGGGGACAGTTCTCCCATGGTCACAGTTTCAGGACTGGCTCACCTACACCTGCGCTAACCGTGTTGGCTCTCTCATGTGGTCAGTACTCTCAATCTCTAGCTGCCCCCTCACGGCCAGCATCTTCAAACACCCTTCCTCTTTCCTCTCCTACACCCACTTTCGCCCATTTCCCCTTCGTAGCATCAGAGTGCCTGTGCCCTGCTATTCCAGGACAGACACTCTTTAAAGCAAAAACTCGAATCCTCTTGCCTTTCTTCATATTATTTCTAACAGGTAAACTTTTCACTCATTGTAATTCATGTCTCAGAAATATACCTATCTAAAGAAAACCATGGGAAAACATCTATGAGGCCAGGATCAGTTTGCACTCACCGCAAAATCTAAGACTGGCAGTGTCCAGTAGCGGAATTTATTTGGTCAAAAGAATTGCATTTCAAGTACAGTAAATCAAAAAAATCCCTATTATGTGTTCTATATAGCAAATTCAAGAGAAAATTTTTACAGGAAATATTTATCAAACCTGGATTTGGCAAACGCGTCATTGACTGAATCGAAATCCTGAATCAAAATCCTGAATCAAAAGCTCGTGGGCGGTAAATCTGCCCTGCTCAAAGCCGATGAACTCCAGCAGAGGGCGCTGCAGACTGCTCCCAAGAATCCTGGAGCTTTCTAGGGTTTAACTTTTATCAAGACCCTGAGCAGTTTCTTCTACATTCAAATTGTCATTCTTGGGGCTCAGCGGGGAGCAGGCAAGTCCACAGCAGACGAATGGAGATCACCTGAAGAGTGAGGCTGTCTGTCCTGCCTGAAGGGCGAATCCACTTCCTGCTCCAAGGGTATCCCCTCTGTTTCTCAGGGTGTCAGCTGGAGGAATGAGAGCTAGTGAACAGCCAGGACCCCCCGCCCTTATTCTTAGTCTCCCTCCCTGACCCCACCCCCACCCCCGCAGCAGACAGGAGCCTGGCGGAATTGCAACAAGGGTAATTCTCCTTGTCAGGACAGCTCTCCCCCCAGTGCCCTCTGTGTCTGCACTGGTGAATCTGCGTTGGCTGGCAGAGCGGTTTCAGTGAGATTCAGCACAGGCTTCAGGCTGCTGTGTTCCTGGAGGGCTTTCCAGCGGTCCAAGATTTCTTCGGTTGCTGTATTCTCCGGGTGTCCCTGTGGCTCTGCAGTTTCCATGCGAGATCCCCCGTTGATCTTTCTCTGCTGGGTTTTCTCGACCTGATATTCAGGGGCCAAGAGCCTTGTTTACTCTGCCTACCGGGGCGCAGTGACACTGTCCTTTTTGAGATCAGTCTGCTGGACGTCGAAGAGCACACAGGCAGGCTCCCTCAGGACAGAAGTCCCATCACACCTGGCCACCTTAGAATCATCCGTCTTATACCACCGGCCATTGCCAGCTTTGACAAAACGGAAGTAAGGTCCTCTGGGACAAGTCACACCGACATGGACCATCAGAGCGTAGAGGGCATACACCAATGGTCTTCTATTAGGTTCTGACATGAATGGCTGCAGGTCAAGGTACTCAAGGTACCTCACTCCCCTGACACTTTGTCACCCGTGAAGTCTAAGAAGCCGTTCAACACCAACAGGAGGCGCTTTGCACAGACAGGGTCTTGGAAGCAGCATCATTTCCTGACAACTGCCGCAAAGATAGGCATTTTCTGCACACAGCTCTTCAGCCTGCGCTAAATTCTCCAAGGCTTCATTCACACTCGGAGCCGCTTTGATATCCAAGAGGAGATTTAGGAAGGAGTCGAAGGTGCTTGAAGGCAGAGAAGACCTCTGGGATCTGAGATCTCCAGGAGCCTCCAAATATCTGGCGGATCAGTGTGCTGCCCTTAGAGGCTGGGTCCCTAGTGCTTGCTCCCTCGAGGCAGGATGCGCGCATGGCATTCAAGCTGAATATCAGAAACACAGGAGCATCTTCCTGCTTGTGCTTGTGAAGGAAGGCAGTTAACTTGAGTGAGTGCCAGATGACATCCCTGGAGTGGAGGAGACTCTGGGTCATATGAGTGTCCATACCACACATCATGCAGCCTCCCTGATGACAATAGCCCTGAGAGTGCTCCTGAGACAGCAAGTAGTTAGCAAGAGATGCTATGTGTCCTATGATATCAAACATTCAGCCAAGATTTAATTCTTCATGTAAAAATAAATAAGCACATCCATCTCAGTATATAAATTGTTTTGTCATTAATAAATGGTAATATATAATATATACAATGTATATATACATATATATACATAAAGAATTGCTTTTAAATAAATTTCTTTTTTAAAATGTTCTGGTTGGATTTTGTCAACTTCACACAATCTAGAATCATTGTGGAAGAGGAATGTCAATTGAGAGATCGAGGCCATTGCATTTCCTGTGGGTAATTATTCTGTAGGGCGGTTTATTAAATACTGATTGAGATGGGAGGGCCAAGGCCACTGAGGGCAGTGTCATAGTGTACTGGGGTATAAAATCCTGTGTGGTATAAAAATGGCGAGCAAGTCCAGGCTAGCCAGCCAGCAAACAGTGTTCCTCCACGGCCTCTGCTTCAGTTTCTATGCCCAGGTTCCTCTTCACGAGAGTCTGTAACCTGTGGGGGGGGGGGGGGGGGGGATGATAGACTCTTTCCTCCCTGGCAAAGTTGCTTTTAGTCATGATCTTTATCACAACCACAGAAAGTGATGCTAGGTCAGAAATTGGTACTAGAGAGTAAATTAATGCCATGGCAGACCTGACCAAGTTGTCATGCGAGGACCGTGAAGGATTTTAGAACTCTGTGCTTGAAAAGCTGCTGTGTGTTCAGAGCTTAATGAGCTCTTGTGGGAATTTGGAAGATTAAAGCTGGGAGCAGAGCAGACGATGGAGGCCTGGCTGTGAAGTTGCAGAGGGAGATTTGAGAGGCCCTTAAAGACTCTACTGGGGCCTCTCATGTGATATTTTGAATTAAGGATCTGTCTTCTGGTCACTGAGGCTGAAGAGTCAGCTGTGATTAAGAAGAGCCCAGCATCATAGGAGTGAAATCTTCTGGGAGTTAATTCCTCACGGTCGGCATGCAGAAGCCATGGTCCAGAGTGGGCCAAGGCTGTCTCTGGCTGGCATTTGAAATTGGTAACATGTGCGAGTTCCCCAGGTGGTACTGGTTTTGAAGGCATGAAGGGGTCATGGAGCTCAGCTAAGGCTTGGCACTGTGAGAGGTGCAGCCTCTGTTGGAAGCCCAGGATTGCAGGGAACATAGAGAGAAGTTGAAACTTAGTACCACCTGGCCGGGTCAGAGTCCCTGAAGAGAGCGCAGGGTAAGTTACTGGTTAAGGCCGCAGGGAAAACCCCAGCATTTTGGAGATGCCAATACCACTGAAGAGCCACAAAGAACAGCGGCAGCTGTGGTGTGGAGATTGCCTATGTCTATGCGATGAGTTATATGTGCTGTGGATGGGAGAGCCAGAGAGGTGGAGCTGTCCAAGGCCTCTGGCTCCCAGAAGACGATGCGTGAATTCCGGAAGTGGGACATTGAGCTACAGTGATTAGTATTGTTGGAGTTCTGGTTTGCTTTGCTTTGATTGTAGCTGTGCCTTGGTTCTTCCATCTTGGTGTAAGAAGTATGTAATTTATTTTTTATTTCATAGGAGTCCACAGTTAAGAGACTTTGAATTTTTAGAGACACTTTGGATACTTTAAAGAGACTGGATTTTTAAAGCATTTCAAATTTTAAAGACAGTGGTGACTCTTAAAAGTTGGAATTTTTAAAATTTTTTATTAAAAGATTTTCTATTCATTTTACATATCAACCACAGATTCCCTTGTCCTCCCTCCTCCTACCTCCCAGCCTTCCCCACTAAGGCACCCCCCCCTTCCACCTCCTCCAAGGAAAGGTCTCCCCTGGGAAGTCAGAAGAGCCTGGTACATTCAGTTGGAGCAGGCCCAGTCCCCTCCTCCCTGTACTAAGGCTGCGCAAAGTGTTCCACCACAGGCCCTAGGTTCCAAAAAGCCAGCTCATGCACTAGGGACAGGTCCTGGTCCCACTGCCTGGGGGCCCCCTAAACAGTTCAAGCTAATCAACTGTCTTACTTATCCAGAGGGCCTGGTCCAGGACCATGGGGCTCCTCAGCTATTGGTTCACAGTTCATGTGTTTCCACTAGTTTGGCTAGTTGTCCCTGTGCTTTTTCCAATCGTGGTCTCAATATCTCTTGCTCAAAGAATCCCTCCTCTCTCTCGTCAATTGGACTCCTGGAGCTCCGCCTGGGACCCAGCTGTGGATCTCTGCATCTGCTTCCATCAGTCACTAGATGAGAGTTCCATCATGACAGGGTGTTCAGCCATCCGATCACCAGAGAAGCAGCTCAGGCACCCTTTTGACCATTGCCAGTAGTCTATGGTGGAGTCATCTTTGTGGATTCCTTGGGACCTTCCCAGCACTCTGCTTCTTCCTATTCCCATGGTGTCTCTTTCCTTGTTCTCCCACTCTGTTCCTGATCCAGCTGGGACCTCCCGCTCCCCTAATCTCTCTCCCCACACCACCCTTGTCCTCCATGGAATGTTTTTACAATGTGGATATTGGCATTAACATGAAACCCTGAGGACAGACAAGAGAGGAAAGGTTGGTGTGATGGCGATGGGCTGGGTATGTTAAGTTGATGAGGGGGTTGTCCTGGTTGGTTTTTTACACAAGCAAACGTCAGCTGGGGAAAGAAACCTCAATAGAGAGAATGCCTTCACCAGATTGATGACATTGTGATCAGGACTGATGGGGGAGGGCCCAGTTCATACTGGGAAGTGCCACCCCTGGGAAGGTGTTACCGAGTGGTACAGGCTAAGCAAGCCACGGGGAGCAAGCCAGTTGGCAGCACTCCTCCACGGTCTCTGCTTCAGCTCTTGCCTTGAGATCCTGCCTTGACTTCCCTCCATGATGGACTACAAGGTGTAAGGTGAGATAGACCCTTTCGTCCCCAAGTCACATTTGTTCATGGTGTTTAACAGAGCAACAGAAAGCAAACTAGGCCAAAAATTAATACTTATTTTTGTGTGTGGCACATGCACAGATGTGTACATGTTCATGCATGTGCACATGTATATGCAGGTATACATGCTCATGGAGGTTGAGATTAAGTGTCTACCTTATAAAATACATTTCTTTATGACTTATTATCAATACATGTGTGGCTTGCATACCTACTTTTTATACCTCTGAAGCCATGTACAGATTTCTAATGTGAAAGGGTCATGAGCGGGCAAGTTTAAGAAGCCATGCCCTAGGTGACGGCTTCTCTTCATGAGGCCTGTAGAGGTTGGATTCCCCCAGCCCTATCCTGTTCTCTCCTCTCCCTCTTCTCCCATACTATCATGTGTCCTGGGGCCTCTACCCAACCCCGATTTCTTTTCTGAACTTCAAGTCTAGATCTCAAATACCCCAAACTCAGCATAGCCAACACTGGCCTTTGTCACCCCTCTGAGACCTGCTCCCTAACTAGCCCCATGGTGGGAGCTGGCCTCACCCTTGTGTGCACTGCTCACTCATCCCTGATATTTCCCCTCCTGGCCTCACCCACTCCATCCACAGTGCCTCCCAGATACCCCTGAAACTTGCCTTCAATCTGTCCCATCCCTTCAGCTCCGATGCTGCCACTCTGGTCTCAAGACCTTGGCCGCTGTGTTCTTGGAGGACTCTCTTCCCACTGGCTCTCACCAAAGGCTTCTTTAACAAAGCTGGCAGAGGGACCTCAGACGAACACATCTGCTTGATTGTTTCAGTTCGTCTGTCGCTTGTGTCACACAAGTTGACAGTGTTTGCTGGCACTGACCCTGGAACTTCCTGTTTGCTCCCTAACCGGCACTCTCTGGGTGAACTCTCCCTCCCCACACTCTTTCCTCTTTCTGGCCTTCCATCTGCTAATTCTTGCCTCTCTCCTATGACTTGGCTGAACCCCCATGTCTTTGTAGCAGCTTGCACTATTTCAGCTTGGCCAGGCCTCCTGTGGAGGTGGGAGTTGGCGGTCTGCTGCCTGGTGCTGCCCGGTGAGCGCTGGGCAGCAAGGAGCCCTTTTGCTGGCCCTTGAGAAGTATTTGTGAAATGAGTGGAACTGGATAAGGGAGTGTTGGGGCTGAGGGTAAGATGGAAGGACCCCAATTCTTCCTTGACCACACCAACCCTATGGCCAGAACCCCAATGACAAGCTGGTACCTCTAGATAGACTTTCTAGGGAGACTCCACCCCACTGGCTTTGAAATCCCCTGAGTATAATTTGTAAGGTTAGCACGTGGGTGCCCGGGCTCACCAGATGGTGTTAGTCTGTGCAGCAGTCTGTCTTTCTGTCTTTCAACACCAGGATCTGCCCAGGAACAGAAGAACAGCAGTGTTCCCTGGTACACAGTACAAGGGGCAGAGTATTCAACCCATTGGCCAATAACCAAATTGACCTTTAAAAGTTAAGCTAAATTTTTCAATTTTTACTTAAACAATTTTAATTTAATGTGCACGCGCACACACACACACACACATGCATGGAGATCAGAGGACAATGTTTTGGAGTTTGTCCTCTCCTTCCCTTGTGAGATACAGGGATCAAACTCAGGTCCTCAGGCTTATGAAGCCTCTTCACCTGCTGAGCCATCTTGCCAGCCCCAATTTTAGTTTTAATTCAAGATGGCTTTAAAGGTTTTATTTTTTGTTTTTGTTTTTTTAAAATTTGTTTATTTTATTGGTATTTTGCTTGCATGTATATCTATGTGAGTGTGGGATCACCTGGAACTAGAGTTACAGACAGTTGTGAGCCACCCTATGGGTGCTGGGAATTGAACACGGGTCCTCTGAACGAGCAGCTAGTGCTTTTAACTGCTGAGTCATCTCTCCAGCCCTAAAGGCTTTTTTTTTTAAATCAAAAATTTCAAACCAATTTATTTATTTGTTTATTAGTTAATTTATCTGTGTGTGCCTGTTGTGCATGCACCATGGCATGTGTGTGGAAGGTCAGAGGACAACTTTTGGGAGTCATTCACTCCTTCTACTTTGTGGGCCCCAGGGATGGAACTCAGCTCCCTAGGCAAGTGTTTTTACCCCCGGAGTCACCTCACTGTCTTTTTAGATGCGTGCTCTTCATTTTTCTATACTGGGAATTGAACTCAAGGCTTTGTGAGAGTTAGAAAAGTGCTTTCTACCACTGAGCTACATCCCAGGCCCCTGTAGGTATCTTAAGGGAAATGTCAGTCAGTTTTCCTGTGCTATATTTAAGAACTGTGTCTTAGTTATGGGTGCTATTGCTGTGATGAAACATGACCAAAGCAGTTTGGGGAGGAAAGGGTGTATTCGGCTTACACGTCCACATCACTGTTCATCATCAAACAAAGTCAGGACAGGAACTCAAGCAAGGCAGGAACCTGGAGGCAGGAGCTGATGTAGAGGAGTGCTGCTTACTGGCTTTCTTATAGAACCCGGGATCACCAGCCCAGGGGTGGCACCGCCCACAACAATGAGCTGGGCCCTCCCCCATCAATCACAAATTAAGAAAATGCCCTACAGCAGGATCTTCTGGAGGCATTTTTCTCAGTTGAGGGTCCCTCCTTTCAGATGACTCTAGCTCGTGTCAAGTTGACATAAAACTAGCCAGTACAAAGTGCAATTTGTACTTCTCTTCAGACAGTTACCTTTAATGCTCTTACAGTTGATCACATCTGAGACAATACATAGTTTAAGCATCTTTAGGATCTTCTATTTTAGTGATGCTTTAAGAACATGGTATCTCTCTGTTACCATTCCCAGAGCATGGTTTTACATCCTTTCTTAATTAGTTTATTGAGAGAGATTTGCTCCAAGTCATGTACCCATGTAATAAAAATCCTTGCTGCTGTGTTTAGAAGACTGTGTCCAACATAAATTCCACTCCCAAATCTCCTCATAATGAGCCTCCATTGAGATAATGAGTTTCTTGGGAGGACTTGTGTACATTATAAAAACTGATGAGTATTTTTATAATATATACAATGCTGATGAACTATTTTCCCTGTTACTAGGAGCGAGACGAATCTTGGGCAGATTTTCCAATAGCTGACAGTACCTTCCCCAGCCCAGACCTGCCTCCCCTGGGAGTCTAAACCCTCATCATTGCTCCACCCCACACCCCGTCAAATTCTTGACTGTCCCCAATATTGGATAAATGTCTTAGTGGAAAGAAGCTCCTGGATTGGATCATGCTGACCTATGATGACTGAAACCACTCATTACCATTTCCAGCCATGGCTAGCCCACGTCTTTCCAGAGAAACGTGCTTTTTTATTTGTTTGTTTTTGTTTTTGTTTTTGTTTTTGTTTTCTTGAGACAGGGTTTCTCTGTGTAATAGTCTTGGATGTCCTGAAACTCGCTTTGTAGACCTGGCTGGCTTTGAACTCACAGAGATGCACCTGCCTCTGCCCCCTGAGTGCTGGATTAAAGCTGTGTGCCACCACACCAGGCTCCCCAGTGAAAGATTCTTATTTTGAAAGTTAGTTGACTATCCCAGGAGGACCTCTGGACTTCCCATAACTTATGAGTGTCCTAGAGATTGTTTATGAAGAACAGAAACCTACTCAAGGACGCTATCAGCATGAGGTAAGCAGGTAGCCTTGGAGGATACAGAGGCAGAGCTGGGCCAGGCCAGCAGAGAAGGGCTGTCAGTAACTGGGGTCAACTTTGCCTGTGACTGCTGTCCATTGACTCTTATCAACTGCTCAGCTCTTTCCTTCCATGCACAGGGCCAAATGCAGCTGTTGGTGTGCCAGTCCAATGGTCTCATTTCTACCCTTAGGGGAAGGTTTCATTGGCACAGTTCAGATCAGGTGGCATCCTGGGCTCACTCCATTCTGCCTGTGGGGGTCAAGGCTACATGGGACAGACATAGCCCCTGGTCCAGAGTAAAGATTCAGGTGTGTGTCTGTTGCTATAAACTGGATGTGGGGAGATGATTGGGAATGTCTTTAGAAATGGGGCTGAAGAGTTCCCTTGCTTAACTAATTAGGGAACTCAGAATGTTGAAGGACCCTGGGGAAAGGAGAGCGACACTGGCTCCTATGTCAATGGCTGGCCTGTGGGTGTACCTCACGAACTGGGTAGGGAGCAGTTGGTACCATGCTCTCTCTCTAATGGAATAAAATCCCTTCTTACAGCATCGGCTTGGACTCATCTGGTGACTGACTCAAGGAAAAGGAGACTTCCCGTCTGTTGTCCACTCTGTGGGAACTTGGATAAGTGATAGATCCTCTTTGAGATGCTATATGATGGCTGTTAGATAGACACACATGTCCGTGTCATGCATTTTAATCTTATTTTGGAAGCTTATTTTGTGCTGCCATTTGCTGGTGTGCAAAGTCTCTGAGGACACACGGGAAGAGCCTCCCAAGGTGGAGGCTCTTAAGTCATGTAGGGTAACGGGAAGCTGCTCCCTGTCTTCAGGGCGGGACAGTTCCTGCTGCAGACAGTGGGAGTCATCAAAATCTGCCTTTCTGGTAGGAAAAGGCAGAGAGAAACATACCATCTCAGGCTGCCGTGCAGTTCCATGATAGCGCCCACCCTGGGTTCCTTCCCCGGCACCAAAATCACAACACTAATAATTCAAAAGAGAAGCATGCCACCATGGCTCTAAAGGGTGGGAAGGGCCCTTGTGGACTTTGGATTAAATTTTTTAATTAAAAATATTTTTTAAGATGGGATTTCGCTATGTGCCCCAGGCTGTCCTAGAACCCACAGCACACCGGCTTCAGCTTCCTGAGTACTGAGATCGCGAGCCAACAACGGCTGGTCTGCATTTGGGGAAAGAGGGACTTTAAAAGCTCCAGAAGGCCTATTGCCAGCAGCAACGCTGTTTCTAGATTGCCCTCGTGGAATGTCCTTCGGGAAGAACAACCCAACCAACCCTCCTTCGGGCCTCTGTAAGCATCTGAACTAAGACAGGCATGTTTCCACAGAGGAGGCAGCGAACAAATTGGGAACACCCCCACACTAGCTTTGCCTGCTCTCATAAATAGGGATGCCCAGCAGGGAGAGCCAGCTTTTCCACAGGCTTCATTTCCTTTCTTCTAAGGTGTCCTTCATGGAGTTCCCTCAGAGCAGGCAGAAAAGGCAGCACAAGTCCCTTCTAATTCTCTCACATGCAGCCACAGAGGAAGCAACCAGTAGCAAACACGAAAATGCATGCAAAGCAGCCATCAGAGACCAAGGCTGAAAACCCCTAAGTATGAAGAAGGCAGACGCCTCCAAAACTCAACTGGACCTTGGCAGTTAAGCACTGGATCTCGACCCCTTTGGGGGTTGAACGACCCTTTCACAGGGGTCACTTAAGACCATCGGAAAACACAGATATTTACATTACAGTTCATAACCGTAGCAAAATTACAGTTATGAAGTAGTCACGAAAATAATGTTATGGTTAGGGGTCCCCACAACATGAGGAACTGTATGAAAGGGTTGCAGCATTTGGAAGGCTGAGAACCACCGATGTAGGTGGAGGGCATACCTCCCAATAACAGATGAGAAAACAGCAATGCAAGGACAACTGACTGGCCCAGTGAATTTTCCAGGCATCGTAGGACATAGAACATGTTTTCATTTCAGCACCCACGTGGTACTCTGGCTGGCTATGAGTTCTCCTCCAGAAGTAAAGAACTTAGGCCAAAGTGCTTGCTGTGTGAGGGGCTGAAGGTGTAGCTTGGTAGCAGGGCACTTGCCTAGCATGCATACAGCCCTGGCTTCAATCCACAGCACTGGAAAAAAAAAATAAAGAAAGAAAGAAAAAAAAAAAAAGAAAAAAAAGCAGTGTCAGTTGCCTATAGTGATTGTTTCCAGGTCCCAGAGCCAGGTCTCAAATCAGGCCCTGCCCCACCTCCGGCACTGAGCTGGGTACAGATGCGGTAACAGGAGGTACATGAATCCGTGGCGGGGGAGGGATTCGATGAAGACATCCCATTCAGGTCTGGGTGCTCCAAAGTCACTCGCTCTCTGCACATTGTCAATTCGTAGGTCTCTGAGTTAGTTGCCATCTTCTACTGCAAGAAGCAACTCCTCTGATGAGGGCTGAAAGATGCACTGATCTGTGCAGAATGGCATTAGCTCATTTATCACTATGTTCCTCTAGCAGAAGAAGAGTATTGGGTTTTCCCCTAGGGTCATGACTTACCTAGTCTCAGGGTTTGGGGCCACGTTAGCAGTGTCAGAAATGAGTTCTACTTCAAGGAGTGGGCCTAATCAGAAAGTGGGTGGAGATTGCCGTAACATCTGTGCCGCGATTGCACACGTATATCTTGTAGGCAGGTGGCTGTGGTGGGTCACAGAGTTGGTAGTTGGGCGATATTGATTACCTTTCTCCTGTAGTAACATGTAGAGAAATTTACAGCGTCGTAAACACTAGTCAGTGGGGATGAAGCTGCTGGTTGGGGCTCCCGCTTGAGTTCGACGTGTTCAATGACGTTAAGTATGTGTTGTCTTCAGGCAGTGCCACTAACTGCCACCAGATTGTGGAGAGTAACCAATAACCTTGGCAATGACCTATGGTGTTTGTGGGTGTGAATATATATGATACAGTGATAGGATGAGTATGAACATATATTCATATTCATTGAATATATTCAATTAATATTCATATAAGATATTGAATTTCTATTCATAGAATATATATTCAATTAACATTCATACTCATAGAATATGTTACATTCATATTCAATATTTGATGAATATGAATATATATTAATTTTATCAGTACATTCATTTCATCAGTTCTGTTCTTCTAGAGAGTCCTGACTACTACAGGAAGCATCTGTTCAAGACCTTTAGTGGTGTCCTCCCCACATCCCTCCTTTAACCTGCCCCATCCTTCTCCCCCACTTAATCCCCTTTATCTTTTGTAACACTATCCTCTATTTCCCTTCCCTTGGAAGATCCTCCACCCCCTCTAGCCTCTTACTAGGTACCTAACCTCTGTGGTTAATTGGATACGCTTAAAAGGAAGCATCCATATATAAGAGAGACCATACACTATTTGTCTTTTGAGTATGGGTTACTTCACCCATGATGATTCTATTTTTATATAATATCATCATGTAAATGTACACCATGTTCATTATCCTTTCATCAGTTGATACACATCTAGGTTGTTTCAAATTCCTATTATGAATACAGTGGCAACGGACATGGATGAGCAAGTGTGTCTGTAGTAAGCTGTAGAGTCCTTGGAGTGTATGCCCAAGAGTGGTAGAGCTGGATCTTGTGGTAGATTGACTCTCAGCTTTCTGAGGACCCTCAATAGTAGCTGTGTAAGTTTGCACTCCCACCAGCAATGAATAATTGTTCTTACCCTGCATCCTCGCCAGCATGAACTGGCTGTCATTTGTTTTATTGATCTTGGCCATTCTGACTGGGATAAAATAAAGTCTCAAAGTAGTTTTAATTTGCCTTTCTCTGATGGCTAAGGATGCTGAACATTTTTTAATAAGGGTTTCTCAGCCATTTGTATTTAATCTTTGGAGAACTCTATTTTTAGTTGTGTATCCCCCTTTTTTTTTTGGTTTTTGGAGACAGGGTTTCTCCATGTAGTTTTGGCTTCTGTCCTGGATCTTACTCTGTAGACCAGACTGGCCTACAAAATCACAGAGATCTTCCTGGCTCTGCCTCCTGAGTGCTGGGATTAAAGGCGTGTGCCACCCCAGCCCAGCGTGTATCCCATTTTGAATTGGCTTATTTGTTTTCTTAATGTTCAGGTTTTTATTTCTTTTAGTTCCTTATATATTCTAGATAATAATTCTCTATCAGATGTAAAACTGGCAGCATTTGTCCCGTTCCATTTGTCCCTTTTAGGCGACACTTTAATGATGGTGTCCTTTGCTATACAGTATTTCAGCTTCATGAGGTCTCATTTATTAATTGTTGGTTTTAATGTCTTCATTTCATTCATTCTGCTGTATTTTAATTGTTGTTTATTTCCATTTCATTGATTTTGGCCCTAAATTTTATTATTTGGGGTATTATTTCTTCTTGTTTTTCTAGAGTTTCCAGGTATGCCATTAAGTTATGAATATGAGATCTCTCCAATTTTTTTATGTAGTGCTATGAACTTGTCTCTTAGACTGGCCTTCACAATGTCCCATAGGTTTGAAAATGTTGTGTTTTTTTTCATTTTAATTCAACTCTAAAAAAGTTTTAAATTTCCTTCTTGATTTCTGTCTTGACCGAATTTTCATCCAGTAGGGAGTTGCTCTGTTTCCATGGGTTTGTCCACTCTCTATTGTTTCTACTGCTGATGTCCAGCTTTACTCAAGGGTGGTAGAGAGGACACAGGCATTATTTCAACTTTCTTCTCCGGGGCTTGTTTGTGTCCTAATGTGTGCTCAGCTTTGGGTGTTTGGGGGGAATGTCCTACAGTTGTCTGTTAGGTTCCTTGATTCATGACATTAACTCCAGCACTTCTTTGTCTAGTTTGTGTCCGTGTGTTGGTGAGAATGGTGTGTTGATATCACCCACAGCACTGTGTTAGGGTCAACATGGGATTTTAGCTGTACTAGGGTTTCTTTTATGAACACGGGTGCTCTCGTGTTCGGCACATAAAGGTTAAGAACTGTAGTGTCCTCTTGGTGGATTTTTCCTTTGATGAGTATGTATCTCTATCTCTTCTGATTACTTTTGGTTTGAGGTTTTTTAGTCACATATTGAAATAGCTATGCCTGCCCGCTTTGTGGGTCCAGTTGCTTGGAATATCTTTTCCCATGCTTTTCCCCTCATGCGATGTCTGACCTTGATGGTGAAGTGCATTTCTTGGAGAGCAAGAAGACGGGTCCTGTTTTATAATCTAACCTGTTAGTCTGTGTCTCTTTATTGAGATATTGGGAGCATTTGATTCCTGATATTTTATTTTGTGGTACTGATCTCCCTCCTCTTTTGATGTACTGTTCTGGGATTGTTTATTCCTTGTGTTCTCTTGGATGCAGTTAACCTTTTCCGCAGACCGAAACTTTTCTTCTACTGCCTTCTGAAGAGCTGAACTGGGGGACAGAAATTGTGCAGTTTGTTTTTTATTGTGGAATGCTTTTATCTGTCGATTGTGACTCATGGCTTTGCTAGGTATAGTAGTCTGGGCTGGCATTTTTTTTCTCTCTCAGAGATGTAGAACATATATCCAGGCCCTTCTGACTTTCAGACTCCGTTGAAAAGTCAGGGTATTTTTTTTATGGGCCTGCCTTCATATGCTATTGGCCTTTCCCCTTGCAGGTCTTCTAATCCTTTCTCTGTTCTGTAACTTTAGTGTTTTGATTATTTTGTGCTGTGGGGATATTTTTCTGGTTCTGTCTAGTTGGTGTCATGCATGCTTTTGTATCTTGGTAGACACGGCCTTCTTCAGATTGAGGAAATTTTCTTCTGTAATTTTGTTTAAAAATATTTGCAGTACAGCTGGTTGTGGTGGCTCACACCAGTAGGATTTGCTGAAGGAAGCAGAGGCAGGAGGATCAGGAGTTCGAGGCCAGCCTGGGCTACACATTTTTTAAAAATTGCTGTGCCTCTGACCTTGGTTTCTTCTATACCTATTGTTTGTAGGTTTGGTCTTTTCATAATGTCCCAGGTTTCCTGGATGCTTTGTGCCCAGAACTTTTTAGATTTAGCATTGTCTTTAACTGAGCTATCCACTTCTACCTCTTCTTCGAGACCTGACATTCTCTCTCCCGTGCCTTTCAATCTGTTGGTGAGGCAACTTCGGCGGCCTTTGTTTGACACACGGAACTTTTCATTTCTAGTTATATTTCAGTTTGGGTTTTCTTTAGGGATTCTAGTTCTTTGTTAGGTTCTGCTTTCACACCTTGAATTGTTTTTCATTATTTCTTGTTTTTATGGTCTCCGTTAAAGCATTTATTC
>CABHPH010135030.1:0-30712 GCA_902168325.1 Peromyscus nudipes | reverse complement strand
ATAAGACTCCAAGTAGAGAATGTGATGTGAACCTGACTTTTGTAGTCTCAACAAAATCTGTGAAGTTTAATACCAGTCTATTAGAGCACTCTAGTGATTTTCTTGTTATTAACACATACATGTAGTTAAAAATTTATGCTTCAAGTTCCTACTTCTTCAGGAATTGGCTCACCTTTACAGATAATTTTCAAACAGCATTTGGAACACATTCCTATTGTCCATCTTCTCATAGAAGTCCATTAACACTAAATAACTAGTAGCATACAGTGCGCACACCTGCTTATTAACACTTGCCTCTCAGGCAAGGCAATTTCTGCTTAACCATACTTTTAGTTTATACCTCAACCATAGACCTTTACTCTACATTGCCTCTTCCTTTTGAATCAAACAAATGCTGTGGGATATCGTTCTGTATGCTGTGAATATGTGTTGTTCTGATTGGTTAATAAATAAAACACTGATTGACCAATAGTCAGGCAGGAAATATAGGCAGGGCAAGCGGATGAGGGGAATTCTGGGAAGAGGAAGGGCTGAATCAGGAGTCACCAGCCAGACTCAGAGGAAGCAAGATGTCAAGGCAGTACTGAGAAAAAGTGTGGCAAAACATAGATAAGAATTATGGGTTAATTTAAGTGTAAGAGCTAGTCAGTAATAAGCCTGAGCTAATGGCCAATCAGTTATAATTAATATAAGCTTCTGAGTTATTAGTTTATAAGCAGGCCACAGGACTGTGGGGGGCAAGCGGGACTAGAGAAACCTTCTGACTACAAAGAGACACATGAAACATTAGTTCCTTTAAGAAAGAACATCTAGAAATATTATGTCTGCTCTTAGTAAATAATAGGGCTCAGTTTTTATTAAAATATTATTTATTAATATGTTACTTAGAACTATGTCTTTAAATTTTTTTCTTTTTATTTAAGGACAGCATTTCATTATGTAGGGTTGACCTCAAACTTGACTATCTTCCCTTAGCTTTCTAAGTATAGGGACTACAGATGTGTGCCACCAAGCCTAGTTGTTAGTTTTCTGAAAGAACTGGAGAACCTTAATAGCTACTGGGTAGTGAAGAACATGTCCCAACTTCTGATGGAAGTGAAACTCTGAAATCTACCATGATTATTTCCTGATGGTTTTTAGAGACATCTGACATAAAATAACATCTAGAATATACAAATAACTCAAAAAATTAAGCGTCAAGGAAACAAACAACTAAGTATAAAAATAGGGTATGGATCTAAACAGGGAATTTTCAAAATATTAAACACAAATGGCCAAGAGACATTTTAAAAATGTTCAGCATCTTTAATCATCAGGGAAATGCAAATTAAAATTATTTTACTCTTTTGTCTTATCCCAGTCAGAATGGCCAAAATTAAGGAAAAAAGACAACAGATACTGGCTTGGATATAGGGAAGGGGACACTTTTTTCAGTGCCAGTAGGAGTACAAACACTATGAAAGGTCCTTAAAACAAAACCTACAAATAGATTTACTATATGACGCAGCTGTGCCACTCTTACGTAGACACAGAAACCCACAGGATTCCAAATCTTATTACTGAGATGATACTTGCTTACTTTTATTTATTGGTGTTTTATTGACTATAGTCAGGAAATGGATACAGTTTAGTTTCTGTCCATGAATAGATAGAGATATTGTTCTTTCCTTAATCATTGCGTTTTGAATCAACAACTGGTGCTGAGGACTTAATCTAAACCCCTTGTTTGTGGGGATTTCATATGTATTATAATCAATCCACTTGAGTCTATTTAATGGGTAATAGGGATTTATAAAGATATAAAGATATTGTGGAAATACACTCATGAATACAGAATGGAATAGACAGCTGAAGTCATCCTTTGATCTGACCCGGAGCGAATCAACCTCACAGGGAGGAGCAAAGAGAAGGGACATGTGACCCTCTCCCTCTCCTTTTAAGAGGTTACATTCTAAGGCAGGAAGCACTACCTCCTTCCAGCCATATAGCCCAAGGTCATGGGCGGAGCAAATACCACTACATGTGTGTTTGTTTTACTGAGAAATATATCAAACTTCTTAACCTTTAGATGTAGTCTTCACTTGTAAATTGCAATTCATCTGATTTAAATGGAGACCAGGAGATCTTTATTAATTTCTTCAAATTTATGAGACTCACACTCTAATATTGTCTCCCAGAAATGAGCATCTGGTAATTATCCTGATACAACTCTTTCTACCTTCTCAGTGTTCTTTTCCCCAACTTGAGTTCATTGAAGTCTTGTTCTGCACATTTACTGTTTAGGGCTCAGCTAATGATTTGAGAAGAATCTGTATAACTCCACCCATTATAGGATTATACCCTCAAACTCTACCCACTTTCTAATTCCATGACTTCAAAGGATACAAGACTCACAATAACACATAAAATAATGGGCATATTCTTGGGCTGTACCCAGAAACACTGTGTGAATTTGGGTTTACACTTTAGGGAAACCCATATAAACAAACCTCTGAAAATTGTCTTTGTTCTTTCATGTTTAAACTTCTATGGTTTGTGTGTACCCTGTTCAACTTCAGCCTCTTTCAATATCCTATCTTCAATTGATCAGCAGTTGTTAACAAGTATGTTATTTCTTCACAATTTTCTTCTTCAATTAAGTGATATAAAAAGTCACATCAATTTTATTATCTTGAATTATAAATAATTAGTGAACCAGGAGTCATTAGAATATTTGATTAAAATTAAATTTATTTAAATACAGAGTATCTCTTAATTATGTGACTGTTGAGACAACAAATGAATAAGAGGCACAGAAATTAGATGTGATTATATCAAAGCACATCAGTCATTCTGCAATGAGCATGCAAAGCTTCACATGAGCAGAAATGAGGATGGCAATCAGGAATATCAGTCATCTTTGTATCATGTACTTCCAAGCATATGCTTTAATGTTTATTAATTTCATTCTTGCATGAGAGTTCAAGAATTTAAATTGTTTGGCTGAGGCAACACTAACTGTATTGGGAAAGGATCTATATTTTGTTCAGAATAAATCATCATCAACTGCTAAGTACCCCTCACATTCACAAAACATTTGATATGTACAAACAAGATTTAAACTCTTACTTGTGTGAATCACACTAATTGTCCTCTGAGGTGACATCTTGTGATCTCCTATTTTACAGATTACAAATTAGACTTTTGAAGTAGCTATAGTGGCTGTCCAAATAAACACAGAATATTGGAAATGATGCTTGGTTCTAGACTTGGATATTACATGTCTTGGTAATACTTCAGTTTTATTAATACATGGTAGTTTCTCTGGTTGGATCCTATCTCATTGGGTTTTGATTTTGATAATGTTCCTAAGAAGATTCCATCAGCCTGTGTTCTTGATAAAGCACAAGCAGTATGGGATATTTAGTGTTAGCTTACAGTTTGAGTTTGATTTCATTTAAAGTGATACATGGGGAAATAAAACCCAGAATTGATTTATAAGCACATAAAAGTCACATAAACTGACACATGTTAAACTGGAGTCTAAGCATCCTAAATCAACAGTTATATCCTGTTACATCTGAGAGAGAGAGAGTTTTCTTTTAAAACTCTTTGTGTTTTCCCTATATAAAGATTAATAAAAACCTATTCATTTCTATGTGGATAGGGTAAATTTTGCATGCAAAAATCAAATCAGTTTATTTTGTAAAATAAATGCATTTTAGAGTATAAAACAGATCAAATACATTTCTTCATGCCTACAGTGGTTCATATAAAATGTGAGAATAAGTGAGTGAACTTCACATGCCTGTAGCTTTTGTTCTCCATGGCTTAGAAGTAAACTGCTGCTTATCCTCTAGGAAAAAGGATACATGAAATACCATTCAGTCTTTTATCTACCAGTCCAGGCTATTAGCATCACTTTAACATTAACCTATACTTTAAGAATACCTAATTCTACAAATAAGATAGCAAAACTGTGAGGAAGGTCAGTAGATTTAGGAATGGATGAGAACAAAACACAACAGCATAGATGTATCAAGGTGATCTTGTATGCTAATGTACACAAGTAATTTAAAAACAAAACAAGAAGGCTAGAAAATTATACAGTAGGCATAATTTTAATGGGTATTTGGATAAAAGTATTAGTCTTGACTATCACAGAATTTATCTTTTGTGTCTATTCTGAGTTGAATCCGACCTGGAGAAATCTGCTCTTGTGTGTCTATTTGGCTTCTATCTCTTTGATAGCAAAATTACACCATTACTTTGATTATTAGGTGTTCTGTATAGAACTTGATGGCACTTCTAAAAAGCCCTGGCATTGCTGAGAGATGAAGGCAACTGATTGTAAAAAAGCATCCTGAGTAATTTATATGTGATTCTTACTGGGAAACTGTATTCTAAATTCACAATCTATTCTGTACAGCCCAAACTTAATATGGTACATATATGTATATGAATATCCAAATCTCTACATGCACATAAAACTATGTTAAAATAAGATATAACTTCACTTTAATATGTTTTCTACAAATATAGTTTTACTGAAAATCAGGTCATTTTTTACATGTTAAACATGCATAGTATTCATTGTAGAGCCTTTATTTTTGAACTAGACACAATCAATATTTAAAATGTAAAACATGCTAAAATTGAAATCTTCATAGTCCTGGGATCTTCTGTATTGAGAATGGGTGCAATGTAGTAAAGGGAGACATGTAGTTAAATAGAATTAAATGCAGATATAGTATAGGGTTATTTATAAGTTTCCTTTCTTTTACCAGTAAAAAACACACATGCATATCAGGCTGGTCAATTTCCATAGATACAAAAGTGTTAGAGCACAGTTAAATCATCTAGTAATCTGTCAATATTATGAAAGCTGTTTTTCACAAATCAGTGTATTTGCATACTATGGAGAGATCATTACTTTTGTATATCCTTTTATTTAAATTTAAATTAAGTACAGTAAGTGTGGGTAGACTGTGGTGGGAAATAGCCAACTGCCCACCTCTAAATTCATGCAGTGAAGAACCTATGTGATGTAGTCAGTGTGCACAGGCTTTCAGAAGCAAGTGTGACCTTACTTTACACAAGAGAGCACACACAAGTGAGAACCCTGACATATGCAGTTTGTGCAAGAAAGAATTCCATGGGAAGTCATACTTAACACTACACCCTAGAATTTACTCAACAGAGAAGCCATATGCAATAATACACATGAAAGTGTGTATCCCCAAAAGGTATCCTCTCAGATGTAACAAAAAAAAAATGCCCAGAAAAGAAATGCTTAGGTGTAGTAAATGTTGAAAGCCTTCATTTAGAAAGCCTCAGTAAATATCAGAGAATTCATATCAGAGAGAACCAACATGGAAAT
Source organism: Peromyscus nudipes (assembly GCA_902168325.1). Lineage (NCBI taxonomy): Eukaryota > Metazoa > Chordata > Mammalia > Rodentia > Cricetidae > Peromyscus > Peromyscus nudipes. Next base: position 25,353 of record CABHPH010135030.1, on the reverse strand, counting down.
CATGAAACATGGGAACTCCTTCTGGTTCAGTTCAAGGCATTGTACACATCAGAGAAGGTAGAATGAGAAAATCAAAGAAATGAAGCAAATGCTAGACTCTCTCCCAAGAGCTTCTTTTGAAGACTTTTGGGGATATGTAAGCAGAATTCTAAGAAGCAGGTCTTAAAACCACACTCATGACAAGTATGTCCTTTGGGGGAGATTAGTAAGACTTGAAATGAGTATGTCAAATTTCCATAAATAAGTCAAACATAACTTTACGGAAAATTGACAAATAGAAGGAAAGAAGAGTAGTAAACTGATAGATTTGCTGTGTCCCAAGACGATTTGAAGCATTCCCAATGAGATCAACATGCAAGTTTGATAAATTTAAAAATCATATAAATATACCAAAACACAAAAATCTAGCAATATAATATAATCACAGAGCAGGATTGATGTACTTATTTAGTAGGCTTTGATAGACTATGCTAGATGATGACTGCTGTGGGATGTTCTGTATGACAAATAAGTTAATAAATAAAGCACTGATTGGCTGGTACCCAGACAGGAAGTATAGGTGGGACTAACAGAGAGGAAAATTGAGGAAACAGGGAAGTGGAGCAAGAGACACTGCCAGCCACCGCCAGGACAAGCAGCATGTAAAGATGCCAGTAAGCCACGAGCCACGTGGCAAGGTATAGATTTATAGAAATGGGTTAGTTTAAGATATAAGGACAGTTATCAAGAAGCCTGCCACGGCCATACAGTTTATAAGTAATATAAGCATCTGAGTGATTATTTTATATGCGGGTTGTGGAACTGCGGGGCTTGGTGGGACCTGGAGAGAAGCTCTCCAGCAACAGATGACACTGTGCAAAATAACATAAAATAATGCAGATAAATTTGAACATTGTATATTGAAATTAGTATCAATAGGATATGTGGCAGTTTCAAATTTTTCTGCATATTACAGAACTGAACAAGAATCAGCATTTAAAAAAATGAAGAAAAACAGTGATGTTTACTTCACTTGTAAAGTGAAGTAAAATTTAAGCATAAAATTAACTTTCATTTTTAAGTATAAAATAATTCATGCATTTTTACATATAGTTACTGACAAAATACAGAATTTAATGCCAGAGAGCATGTATACATCATTTTTGTATAATATTTTCTTCACTAGAAATAGTTAGTTTTTCTTAAAAAAATAACCAAGTATAGTAGAGAGAAAATATTATATGGGAACATAGTAGGGGACAGGTAAAAATAAATTTAAAGCAAATAGATACAGGGAAAGGACTCACTAGCCAAATTAAAAGGGTACTAGAGAAAAATTGGTTTGTTTTTTTCCATCAAAATTAATAAAACCAAAAGTGATTTTACAATACTTTTTAAAAAATGTATCTAAGAGTTTATTCAGATGCATCATAAAATGTACAGATATAGAATAATTGATGTTTTACCATTATATTAATTCTATGTTATATTATTTGACAAAATAGTTACCATTTTACTCAGGAAGTATGATTTGTAACAATAAAAATTTACTAATAGTAAAAACAGTGGTTATGATGATAGAAGAGCAGTTTTTCATTACATAATGCCAATCCATAAACACAGGGTTAATAGAATTATATCATCATAATAGTGATGATTGATTCAGTCAAAAACAATCAAATAAATGGCAAAAAATTACATCACATCTTAACGTGAAAAATAATTTTCAACATCTCAAAGCATTGCTCCACATGGGTATTACTGAATTTCAAAGAAGAAAGCATTTCCTCAGGATAAAACTCTGGGGTAGGTGCCATCCTGACTGGGGAATATATCAACCTTACAGAAATAGTCACTCTGATCAATCACTTTCCCAAGGTGATGTATCAAGAGGGGCCAGTATCAGCTTTACAACATCCCTGCCAAGAATTCCAGCCTGAAATTAACCATAAGTAAATGATCAGATGGCCTAAAGTATTTGACATTAAAAATAAAAGTCACAGGATATTAAAAATTAATGATTAATAAACTATTGATAAACAGTCTAGGTACAAAGTTATAGAGCCATAACAAGTACAAAACCTTGTTCATGGCAATGTCAAAATTGTAAGAGAAATGTCAAAAAAGCATTGTGAAATTTAGATATCGATGTCAACTTCAGCCCTATAAATTTCTCTAAATTAAAATTAATTTAAATGGACTATACAACTTTCAGGGAAGGTCATTTGCCAAGATGTTATTCACAGTAGAAAGGCTTTCATATGAAATTCATAACAATGCAAGACTTTTGATGAAATAAATATAGATCTTACACATTGAATATTGGACACTTTTAAAAATAATAAAAAAACATTGGAAAATACAAAATAAGTGAATCCAACAAAAATATCTGTCCTATGAAAAATCTTCATATTTCAGTGTGTATTACTCAATACTTTAGCATTTCATTAATTTAGTTTTATTTCTTATAGTCTGGATTTTCCTGTGCATCATTTGTGATTTTGCACAATGTCATTTTTCACTATCCAATTTCATATCCTCATTCTCTAGGTATGGTAATCTTCAACTATGGCTCTAAATTTTTATTGTTTTGTTGTCTGGTTAACTTAGAAATATCGTTTTAAACTTAGGTTCACTTTTTAGAAGATAGGATTATAGGTTCTGATTCGTGTGTGTGTGTGTGTGTGTGTGTGTGTATGTGTGTGTTTAAATAAAAGGGAGCTCAAGTTTAACCTATGTTCAGAAAATCTATAGGGAGAATTGACATTTTACCTTTGGTTTATTTGCTTTTCTTTGTAATATACTGAATCTAGTGCTTTTAGCTAGATAGCAGGTACCATATACAAATACTGCTCCAAGAACAAGAATGCCATGATGGGTGTTGTCACTCTGTATGCTGTGAATATGTATTGCTCTGATTGGTTGATAAATAAAATACTGATTGGCCAGTAGACAAGCAGGAAATATAGGCAGGATAAGCAGACAAGGGAAATTCTGGGAAGAGGAAGGCTGAATCAGGATTCACCAGCCAGACACAGAGGAAGCAAGATGACAAGGCAGAACTGAGAAAAGGTACCAAGCCACATGGCTAAACATAATAAGAATTATGGGTTAATTTAAGTGTAAGAGCTAGTCAGTAATAAGCCTGAGCTAATGGCCGAGCAATTTGTAATTAATATAAGCCTCTGTGTGTTTACTTGGGGGATGTGAGTGGGAGATATTTTTCCCAACTGCCGGGTGGCCAGGACACAGGAAAACTTCCAAATTTGGCGCTCCACGTTGGGTGCCAGATATTGGGGCATTTATTAAGGCAACTCCACATAGTTAAAAGGGAGGTTTATTTTGGGGCATCTTACAGCAAGTAAAGGGATTAGTTACAGGATCCAGGAGAGGTGATGTGCAGTTCAGCGGTGTTCTTTGGAGAACTCTGCTTGGTCTACCATCCAGCATCAAGGATCACCAGGAACCAAGGAGGTCTTAAGGGCTCCTGTCTCAGCCCCATCTCAGGGGCAAGTCATAGGTAGGCATGACAGTTACCAGAATCCTCACTGGGGGGGTAGTATTTCCAGTTTAAAACTGGAACAGCTAGCTACCCACTGCAATGCCAATGTTAAGATTTTCCTTGCTACAATCTTTTGTTTAAACTTATATGTGAGGACTGAAGAAAAGCCTCAGTGGGTAAAGTGCTTGCTGCACATTCGTGAGGACATGAGTCCACCTGCCAAACACCAATGTAAAATCAGGAATATTGGCATGTGGTGTGTGGGAGAAGGAGACAAGTGGATCACAGGAGCTTGCAACCCAGCTAGTCTTATTGAAACTGAGAGTCTGTCTCAAAAATAAAAGGTAGAGACTGACAGAGGAATTTGCCTGAGATTTACCTCTGACCTCCATGCAACCCCTCTCCCCAGTACATGAATATAGTCCACACAAGGAAAACATAGAGAAAGTTTTCAGCTACATAACTAGAAGCAAGGTCTAAGGAAAACACACTAGCAGAGGTAAACATCTCTTGAATTGGGTTCATGCACAAAAGATGCTCCTGCACCAGGAAGTGGCTCCAATAGTTTCCTCTCTTGTACCTGTGATGCCTTTTCATCACAGTTTGCTGTCAAGCTTTGTGAAGGAGTGCCATCTCCTCTGCATCATTACTTTTATTTCATGTATGCAAGCTTCTTATCAATCCTACTCCAGATTAACAATGTCCAGCAAAAAATACAAAATTCCCACTTCTTTAGATAGTCAAACAATATTTTAAAGTGAGGACTCAACTTTACTACATGTTCAGTAAATTTGCTTTGAAACATCTGGGTGTTAAAAGCCATATCCTTCTGTATGTCTGTGACAATACAGAAGCTGGAAAATTACAGCTTTGAAGAGGAAGGCTGTCTTTTTGTGTTAAGGCAACTAGCAAAAACACTTTAATACACAACACACATACACACACACACACTCACGGAGCATAATGACAAGCAGTTCTGCCTGATAGGTCTGACCTCATTAATTATTACTGCATCACATTTGGCAGCTACAGAGGCTCACTGCAGTGATAGCTGGCTGCTTGTCAAAGGAGTCTTCCCTCTCCTTAGTGGTTCTCATCCTCTCATTGGCTGTGTGTGATAGTGTCACATCTTTCTGAAGAAGTTTTTCTTCATGAAAACCTAATACATTCGACACTCTGTCTGTCCTAAATTTTGGGAATCACATGCTTCTAGGTATTTCAAGAAACAGTATTTTTAGCTTGCTTCTTATTGTGCCCAGTCAGCACTCATATTCTCCTCCCTCTGTAGCAAGGTGGTGAGGAACAGCTAATGGCTAAAAAGAAATCCATTTAGAAAGAGCCTCATGATTCCTGAATGACTCTTTCTTGTGCTAAGCCAAATATTTATGTAATGGCCCATGGAAGGGCATCATTTAGTTGGTGTGGCTTCCATGGCATTAAAGGTCAACCCTTCTTTCAGTAAACTCTATTTATCTGTGTCTATAACATCAGTGTCCTGATTTTGATTTCTGTCTGTCTTTCATTAAGAATGATTAAACAACAACACAGTTTGGGAAATCTTGGCACAACACAGTGATACAACTGTTAGGGTGTACTGAGTTGGTGGAAACAATTTGAGAAAATTACCCCAAATACCCAAAATATGAATTCCTTTAAAGGTTTCTTGGTGTAGAATTATAAAGAGAAGAATTTAGCAATGTCACTAGAAAAAACTTCCTGCAACTCCTTTTGAAACTTATTTTTTGTTTTGAATGTGTTTGCTGAGTGCTAAGAATAAGCCTAGCTCTCATTCTGCACTTTTCCCAAAGCTTGCTTAGTTTGCAGAACAGACCCTGAGGTCAGAGACTTGTAGCTAAGATCAGAACTTTTGAAATAGTCCTGACTGCTGCTTGTTTACAATTACTAAGAAGACGTGGAAGGTTATTATCCATGACTTACAAATCTAGCCTGCCACAGATCCCATGAATGGATCAAATTAAGTCTAAAGATAATTGTTCCCATAAAGAAGCATAACTTAGACAATTCCATTATATTTCTTTGTGTTTTGTGCCATAAAACAATGTATCTATAAACTATACCCATTTCCTCTCCTGAGTAGTAAAAACAAACAATTATGCTATGGATTGACCATAAAAGAATGTACAATGAACCCCAAGCCAAGTACAGCACTGATATTCCTGTGTGGCCAAGAATTAACTTACAGGATCCACTTTGGATTTCATATACCCTTGTTTTCTTTATTGGTTGATTGATATGGTATTCTCTCTCTCTCTCTCTCTCTCTCTCTCTCTCTCTCTCTCTCTCTCTCTCTGTGTGTGTGTGTGTGTGTGTTTGTGCATGCATGCATGAGCACACACATGCACGCTTTCATGTGTGTATGTGTGGTATACATATGTGAGTGTGTCATTCATGTTTATGACTATGTAGATACATGAGCCACTATGTATATGAAGAAGCCAAAGCAAGATATCAAGTGTCCTTGCTGTCTTTCTCTGCATTGCTGTTTTTGAGGTTGTGTCTTTGATACCTTTCTACTGCTATAGTGATATGCCATGTCAAAAACAACTTATAGAAGAAAGGTTTATTGGGGGGGGGATTTCAGTTTCTGAGGGTTAGTCCATAACGATCATGACAGGGAACATGGCAGCAGGCAGGCATGATGCTGAATGTTGGCTGAGAGCAGAAAGAGTAAAAGAGATAGATAGGACCAAAGGAATGCCATGGGATTTTGAGATCTCAAAGCTTGCCCCCAGTGACACATCTCCAACAAGTTCATATCTCATAATCCTTCCCACACAGTTCCACCAACTGGGGAATCAATTATTCAAATATACAAACATATGAGTGTCATTCTCATCTAAACCATCTAAAATGTGATCTCAAGCTAACCAGTGAGCCCTGTGGATTCATCTGTCTTTTCCCCACATCACTGAACTTATATGTAGGTGTAAGCACACCTGTCTTTTTGCATGGGTGCTGAGGATTCAATCTCAGGTAGTCATTTTTGCAGAGCAATAGTCTTACCCATTAGCTATCAATCCAGTCCAGCTTTGAGTTTTTATAGTGAGTTAAGATATGATTTATGTAACTTGGATAATAAAGGGAAAGAAAACATAGGTCTTAGAAAAAAATGCATATCTAGATTTCCAAATCATCTTCTGAGGATATTTTACTTGATTAAAAATGAGTTTTTAATATAGAGATTTAAAAAAATATCAAAAATCTATTAATAGCTTATATATCTGACTTTATTTTGCAAGCTGTCTTTAAGGTATGTAATGTCTCTTCCCAAAATGGAATTAAACCCTGACAACCATGTATCCTCCATTTAAGCACAGATACACAAAGGTATACACCAAGATTAAGACATGTTTATTGTGTTCCTATGTGTATGTATTAATGTAAACTAAATTTTTGATGTTGGTAAGATAAATAGAAAGTCTAAAAATATCATAGCTAAAATATTTCCATGTTACTAAGCTACTGATGTTAATATAATAATTCACTTATAGGCATTCTGTATGAGTGGATATTTGGTTTCCTCATCTTGTAAAGAAAATTAGGATTTCCCAACTAGAGATTCCAGTTTAGTGTTTGCTAAGAGGTAAACATATTTTTAAATTAATACTCCACATCAAAATGTGTTACATTTCTCCTTGAAAGCTGGTGCACTCATCGCTTTCCATCTGTGGACTGTCAATCATTCTACACTAAAGACGACCCCTGTCACCCCTTATGAAGGCATCTTGACCTTCCAAAGGAAACAATTAAGCATAGATGAGGCTGATATGCCCACCTATTTTGTTTTCAACTTCAATAACAGCAGTGACATTTTTATAATTAATATAGCATCAGGCTTCCATCAAAGGGCTCCAATAGAGCATGATGGTCACTTGTTTGAAGATCTCTGAAAGCAGAAATTAGAAAATTAATGGAGGTGATCAGAGTTCAAAACTATATTTCTGTTTTCTGTTTTGTACCTTTCTCAGCTCCTACTGGGAAATCCCACACAGAGATGTTAATCAAAATTCTACTAGAACTTGTCTCAATCTCTTCGTGACTCATAAGTGAAAGGGAAGCTTGTGGTGTATTTTAGCTTGGAAGCTAAGTAAAACTTAGAGCTTCCTTACAATGTAGAATGTTTCTCTAACATTGATTTAGAATGTTTCTGTAACATTGATTTTGCATTTGATATTAGCACTTTGGATTTACACCAGATTTGTGTTTGTGGGACAAAGTGTGTTTCAAATGTTTTGGTTTTGAGCCTCCCTTTTCAAAGTTATTTCAATAAAAGCAAACAGAATTAGTTCTTATTGTACAGAGGGCACCTTGCACCCAGGAGTTAGAGGGAAGTTGGTACTGTGCCATTCCAAATTTAGCAAAAAGATCCCACTGCACACAGACACTTAGTCTCCATAATTGCCAGAGATTCCCCCAGCTTTGTTATAGAAGCTTATGAACACAAGGGTCACCCTCCACCCTAGCAATGCCCAATTACACTTGAGCATCATTAGGTCCTGAGCTTAATTGAAGCTCTTCTCAGAAAAGCACCTGATCCTTGGCATGTGAAATTCCAGTCATATCCACCACAGTAATGAGGCTGCAGTAGAGACAGTGTCTCCAAAACAGCTTGGTTGAGTTCTGGACTTCAAAATTGTAACTTCTACCTGAAATAGAAATACAGGATCTTGTTTGCAACATTACCTGGGAATAATTCACTGACTGTGCTTTCTGGAACATGTGATTCAAATTTGTCTTGAACAGGAAGAAATATATAATGGTTATAAATATTAAATATCATTTGACACTTACATGACAATATTTTCTAGAGAAGAATATAAGGACTATACCATATTGCCTGAACTAGAGATAACGAGTAGGGGATTGCAGAATGAATTCCACATATAAAATTATTTCATTAAGCTGGCATGCTTTGTTTTGAGTTAATTTTTAACATCTAAAATCTGAGATGTTATCAAAGGTTCAATTTCTGCCATGATAAAAATATCAAAACACCTGTCAATAGCAGGCCTACTCTATAATGTCTAATAGGGCTTTAAATTATATCACTTTAGATTACAACCCTAGTTGCAGGCCAGCAGGCAAGATTCCTGTTGACAGGCCTACCCACCCCCCATTAGACTCTGTAATCTACAAGCCCCATTCTGTCCCCCAAACCCACCCATCCCCCAAAACCCCAGCAGCTCCCTGAGACACAGATTCTGCCAGCTCCAATTGGACCGGGAGGTGAGTGGGTGTTCTCCCAGCCTCTCACCCCAGTATCTAGGCCCTAGGCCCCAGGGCACAACCAGTGCCCCTCCTACCCTTATCCATTGCAGCCCCAGTTGCAGGCCAGCAGGCTTGCCCACCACCACCTGTGGAGACCCACAAAGGTTTCCTAGTGAAATCTGAGCTTGCTTCACTCAGCAGGGCTGCATTAAAGGATTGCTTGACCATTTGGTTACAAGGTGATTGGAAGAATCTACACTTGGCTGAGCTAGGGGGAGGTCTTTTGCTCCACCCCTTGGCATTCCTATAAATAGCTCTTTAAAAGAGAGAGAAGGGGCTGGTGGGTAAGGAAGGATCCAGGCCCTCTCAAGGCTATCCTGTTTCTGTCTGTTTCTCTCACCTCTATCCTTCTATCTAATATCTCTTTTCCCTCACTCCTCAAAAGTTTCCTGTCATAAAATATGGGAGCCCGTTGCCCAGCTGGCTCCCATAACCAACCCCATTGGATCCTGTAAACTACAAGCCCCACTCTTTCCACCAAACCCACCCAAACTCTGAGACCACAGTGGCTCCCTGTGACACAGACTCTGCCAGCTCTGATTGGACTAAGAGGTTCCCTGAGAAATAGTCACTCCTTGAACATAGACACAGTTTGCACTGATTGAAGGAAGAGATAGGCAGATGCCAGTGCAAGAATATATTCCACAAAATAAAGAGCAATATGGCATCACCAGAACCTAGCAGTTCTACAACAGAAAGACCTGAACATCCCAATGTAGAATAAGCAGAACAAAACAACCTTAAAAATAACTTTATGAAGATTATAGGGGCCTTTAAAGAGGAAATGAAAAGTCCCCTTAAAGAAATTGAGGAAAAGACAAACAAAAACAATGAAAGAAATCAATAAATCCCTTAAAGAAAGCCAAGAAAACCAATAAAAAGCAATCAAACAGATGTAGGAAACAGTTCAAGGCTTGAAAATTGAAAGAGAGGCAATAAAGAAGACACAAACCAAGGGAATGCTGGAAATGGAAATTCTGAGTAAACAAACAAGAACTACAGATGCAAGCTAAACCAACAGAATGCAACAGATGGAAGACAGAATCTCTGGCATTGAAAATAAGATAGAGGAAATGGATTTGTCAGTCAAAGAAAACATTAAAACCAACAAAGTCATTACACAAAATGTCCAGGAAATCTGGGACATCATGAAAAGACCAAACCTAAGAATAATAGGGATAGAAGAAGAAGAATACCAGCCCAAAGGCACAGAAAATTTTTATTCAACAAAATCATAGAATAAAATTTTCCCAACCTAAAGAAGGAAATGTTTCTGAAGATACAAGAAGTTTACAGAACACCAAAAGACTGGACCCCGCAAAAGTTCCCTTGCCACGTAATAATCAAACCATTAAACATACGGAACAAAGAAAAATTAAGAGCTGCAAAAAAAGGTGAAGTAACTTGTAAAGGCAGACCCATCAGAATAACACCCAACTTCTCAACGGAGACTCTGAAAGCCAGAAGGTCCTGGACAGATGTTCTACAGACACTGAGAGACCATGGATGCCAGCCTAGACTACTATACCTAGCAAAATTTTAAGTCACCATAGGTAGATTAAACAAGATATTCCATGATAAAACCAGATTTAAACAATATCTATCCACAAAACCAGTCCTACAGAAAATACTAAAAGGAAAAATGCAACCTTTTTTGGTTAGATGCACCCACAAAAACACAGGCAATAGATAATCCCAAACCAGCAATTCCCAAAGAAGGGAAACACACACGCACTACCACCAAAAGATAACAGAAATTAACAATCACTGGTCATTAATATCCCTTAATATCAGTGGGCTCAGTTCTCCCATAAAAAGACACAGGCTAAAAGAATGGATACAAAAACAGGACCCATCCTTCTGCTGCATACAAGAAACACACCTCAACTTTAAAGCCTCAGAGTAAAGCATTGGGAGAAAAAAAAAAAAGCTTTCCAATCAAATGGATTTAAGAAGCAAGCTGGTGCAGCTATCCTAATATCTAACAAAATAGACTTCAAACTAAAATCAATCAAAAGAGATTGAGAAAGACATTACATATTCATCACAGGAAAAATCCACCATGGTCAAGTCTCAATTCTGAACATTTATGCCCCAAATACAAAGGCACCAGCATATGGAAAAGAAACATTACTAAAGCTTAAACTGTACATCAAATTGCACACACTAATAGTGGGAGACTTCAACATCCCACTCACACCAATGGACAGGTCTGCCGGACAGAAGTGTAACAGAAAAATAAGGGAAATAACAGATGTTATGACTCAAATGTACTTAGTAGACATCTGCAAAACATTCCACTCAAACACAAAAGAATATATCTTTTTCTTAGCACCCCATAGAACCTTCTCTATAATCGATCACATACTCAGTCACAAAGTAAATCTCAACAAATACAAAAAAAAATGGGAATAACCTCCTCTATTTTATCAGATCACCATGGCTTAAAGTTTGAATTCAACAACAACACAAATTACAGAAAGCCTACAATCTCATGGAAACTGAATAATGCTCAACTGAATCACCACTGGGTTAAGGAAGAAATAAAGAAAGAAATTAAAGACTTCCTAGAATTCAGTGGAAAGGAATGTACAACATACCCAAACTTATGGGACACAATAAAATCAGTGCTAAGAGGAAAGTTCATAGCCATAAATGCCTACCTAAAGAAGTTGGAGAAATCTCACACTAGTGACTTAACAGCACATCTGAAAGCTCTAGAACCAAAAGAAGCAAACTCACCCAGGAGGAATAGATGCCAGGAAATAATCAAATTGAGAGCTGAAATCAATAAAAAAAGCCACAAAGAGAACAATACAAAGAATCAATGAAACAAAGAGTTGGTTCTTTGAGAAAATCAACAAGATAGATAAGCCCTTATCCAAACTAACCAAAAGGCAGAGAGAGAGAGAACATCCGAACTAACAAAATCAGAAATAAAAAGGGATACATAACAACAGACAATGAGGAAATCCAGAGAATCATCACGACATACTTCAAAAACTTGTACTCCACAAACTTGGAAAATCTAAAAGAAATGGACAATTTTCTGGATATGTACCATATACCAAAATTAAATCAAGACCAGATAAACAATTTAAATAGACTTAGAACCACTAAAGAAATAGAAACAGTCATTTAAGTCTCCAAAACAAAAAAAAAAAAAAAAGCCCAGGACCAGATGGTTTCAGTACAGAACATTGCCAAACTCTTTTTATGAGGCAACAGTAACCCTGATACCCAAACCATACAAAGATGCAACAAAGAAAGAAAATTACAGACCAATCTCCCTCATGAACATTGATGCAAAAATACTCAATAAAATACTGGCAAACAAAATCTAAGAACACATAAAAAAATTGTCTACCATATCAAGTAGGTTTCATCTCAGAGATGCATGGATGGCTCAACATACGAAAATCTGTCAATGTCATACACCATATAAACATACTGAAAGAAAAAATACACATGATCTTCTCATTAGATGCTGAAAAAGCCTTTGACAAAATCCAACACTCCTTCATGATAAAGGGCTTGGAGAGATCAGGAATACAAGTAACATACCTAAACATAATAAAGGCAATTTACAGCAAACTGACATCCAGCATCAAATTAAATGGAGAGAAACTCAAAGCAATTCCACTAAAATCAGGAACAGCACAATGCTGTCCACTCTCCCCTTATCTATTCAATATAGTACTAAAATTCTAGTTAAAGCAATAAAACAACAAAAGAAGATCAAAGGGGTAGAAATTTGGAAGGAAGAAATCAAACCTTCACTATTTGCAGATGATATGATAGTATAAATAAGTGACTCCAAAAATTCTACCAGGAATCTCCTACATCTGATAAACACCTCCAGTAATGTGGTGGGATATAAGATTAACTCAAAAAAATCAGTAGCTCTCCTATATACAAATGATAAATGGACTGAGAAAGAAATTAGAGAAACATAACCCTTTACAATAGTCACAAATAATATAAAATACCTTGGGATAACTCTAAGCAAGTAAAAGAACTGTATGACAAGAAATTTAAGTCTGTGAAGAAAGAAATTGAGGAAGATATCAGAAAATGGAAAGATCTCTGCCATGCTCATGGATAGGTAGGATTAACATAGGAAAAATGGCAGTATTACCAAAAGCGATCTACAGTTTCAATGAAATTCCCATCAAAATCCCAACATAATTCTTTACGGACCTTGAAAGAATAATACTCAACTTCATATGGAAAAACAAAAAACCCGGGATAGCTAAAACAATGCTGTATAATAAAGCAACTTCTGGAGGCATCACCATCCCTGACCTCAAGCTCTACTATTGAACTATAGTAATAAAAACAGCTTGGTATTGACATAAAAAATTACATGTGGAACAATGGATTCACATGGAAGACCCTGACATTAATCTGCATACCATTGAACACCTGAATTTTTAACAAGAAGTCAAAATTGTACAATGGAAAAAAAGAAAGAATCTTCAACAAATGGTGCTGGCATAACTAGATGTCAACATGTATAAGATTGCAAATAGATCCATATCTATGGCCATGCGCAAAACTCAAGTCCAAGTAGACCAACGTCCTCAACATAGATCCAGTTATACTGAACTTCACAGAAGTGAAAGTAGAAAGTAACCTTGAATGAACTGGCACAGGAGATCACTTCCTAAATATAACACCAGTAGAAGAGACACTGAGAGCAGCAATAAGAGAATCTCCGGAAACTGAGAATCTTCTGTAAGGCAAAGTTAAATAAATAAATAAACAGTAAATAAAACAAAACAATAGCCTACAGAAAGGGAAAAGATCTTCACCAACCCCACATCTGACAGAGGGCTGATCTCCAAAATATATAAAGAATCCAAGAAACTAGACATCAAAATACCAAACAATCCAATTTTAAAAATGGGCTACAGATCTAAACAGAGAATCTCAAATGGCTGAAAGACATTTAAGGAATTGCTCAACATCCTTAGTCATCAGGGAAATGCAAATATAAACAACTCTGAGAGTCCGTCTTAAGTCTGTCAGAATGGCTAACATCAAAAACACTGAGGACAAGTTGGAGAGGATGTGGAGCAAGGGGAACACTCCTCCATTGTTGTTAGGAGTACAAATTTGTACAGCCACTTTAGAAATCAGTATGGTGACTTCTCAGAAAATGGGGAATCAATCTGCCTCAATACACAATGATACCACTCTTTGGCACATAACCAAGGGATGCTCAATCATACCACAAGGACACTTGCTCAGCTATGTTCAGAGCAGCATTATACATAATAGCCAGACCCTGGAAGTAATCTAGATGCCCCTCAACTGAAGAATGGATAAAGAAAATGTGGTACATGTAGCTGGAGTTTTCTCACCTTGGTCCCACCAAGCCCCGGCAGTCCCTTAGCCCACTTATAAAATAAACATACAGACGCTTATATTATTTAAACTGTTTGGCCATTAGCTCAGGCCTATCATTGTCTAGCTCTTACTCTTATATTTAGGCCATTTCTATTAATCTATACTTTGCCACTTGGCTCATGGCTTACTGGTACTTTACATCTTCCTTGTCCTGGTGGCGGCTCCAGCAGTCTCTCCCTCTGCCTTCCTGTTCCCTCAATTCTCCTCTCTGTTAGTCCCACCTATACTTCCTGTCTGGCTACTGGTCAATCAGTGTTTATTTATACAGAGCGATATCCACAGCAGGTACATTTACACAATGGAATATTATTCAGTTATAAAAAATGACATCACGAAATTTGCAGACAAGTGGTTAGAACTAGAAAATATCACCCTGAGTGAAGTAACTCAGACTCAGAAAGACAAACATGGTATGTACTTACTTGTAAGTGGATATGAGATGTAAAGCAAAGGATAACCAAACTACAACCCACAGTTCAAGAGAAGCTAGGTAATAAGGAGGACACTAAGTGGGATGTATGAATTGTCTTGGGAAGGGGAAATAGATGAGATCTCCTGAGTAAACTGGCAGGGAGGGGGGCACCACAGGGGAGGGGATGGGGAATGAGAACATGAGGGAACCTGATGGTCAATCTGGGGGAGAGATGGAGTGGGAGAGCAATAAACGAGATATCTTGATAGAGAGAGACATTATGGTACAAGGAGAAACAGGGTGCTAGGGAAATTCCCAGGAATCTGCAAAGATGACCCTACCTTAGACTACTAGTATTAGTGGAGATAGTGTCTGAACTGGCCTACTCCAGTAATCAGTTTATATGCCCTAACTGTTATCATAGAGCCTTCATCCAGTAACTGATAGAAACAGATGCAGAGATCCACAGCCAAGCACCAGTCTGAGCATGGGGAGTCCAGTCGAAGAGAGGGAAGGGGGATTATATGAGCAAGGGGGGCGGTCAAGATCATGATTGGGAAATGTACAGAGATAACTGAACCAAGCTTATAGGAACTCAAGAGCTTTAGACCAACAGCTGTGGAGCCTGCTTGGGACCGAACAAGGCCCTCTGCATATGGGAGACAGTTGTGTAGCTTGGTCTGGTATTAGAATCAGGACCTATCCCTGGTGCTTGAGCTGGTTTTTTTTGGAGCCCGTTCCCTATGATGGGATGCCTTGCTCAGCCTTGATGCAGTGGGGAGGGGCTTGGCTGTTCCTCAACTGAATGTACCAGACTTTGCTGACTCCCCATGGGAGGCCTTACCTTTTTGGAGGAGAGGATGGGGTGTGGTTCAGAAGAAAGTCTGGGGGGAGGAGGAGCAGAAGGAGGGATGAGGGGGGATCTGTGGTTAGTATGTAAAATGAATAAAAAAAGTTTCTTCAAAAAGTATCACTTTAATCTCTGTATCTATTTTGCACAGCACTTGGGCATTTGAGTGTGCAAATGCTACTTTAAGGGATGCTTAACATATGAAAACTCCCCTGGTTGTTAATGGGAAGCGCCAAAAGAAATACCATAATTTCTAGGAGATGTTATCTAACAAAGGTAAATTTTTAGGTCAATATATTTGACATCTGTATATAATGATCCCTGGAATGAGTGCCATAAGAAAATTGATCTGAGATCAGTATATCAGGCTTTTTCTCTCACATCCAGGAAGACCTCATGCTTTTGGGAACCTGCACCCCTTTCCATGTACACTGAAAGTTTCCAAACACATTTATATGGTCTGGTTTTCTTATAACTGCATGACTTTCAAGGAAGTCTTCTGAATTTAGGACACACTATGACCAGTCTGTTATGGGTCTATCTCCTCATACAGTTGGAGAATTTTGTTTTGCAAGAATCTACATCACAAAGAATTTAAACAGTAGTGATTAATGTGTAGAAACCATATATAATATTACTTTCCAGCATTCAATATGGTGTTAGAAGCAATAACACTATCCAATCTTGTAATGCTTTAAATAGTAAGGAAGACAGATGTGTTTTCCTTTTTAAAATCATTTAAAGTAAAAATTATTTTTCTTTAAAATAATTTTAAAAGTCATCAGAAAAACTATTGTATATTTTCCACAAAAATACAATTTTGTAGTGTGCTCTTCAAATATCTAAATAAATATTACATACAGAGATGGCTGTTAAGAGTGTAATTTCTGTACTACCCATTTCTTCTTGCTTGATAGTTCTGAAGCCTGAGTGAATTTTATATTTTTTTCTTTAGTTTCCTTAATTATGAAATGTAAGAAAAATAAACAAACAAAAAAAAGCTACAATAACTTTGTAACAGTACAGTGAAAATAAATTAGCTAACACTGGTTAAGCATTTGCAAGAATGACTGTTGCAAGGTAGGAATTAAATAAATAAGACCTAATAGAATTCTGGCTCCGGGTTCTTTGAGCATTGTTTGAGGTACTAGCTTTCATGGCAAACATCCCAAAGAGGGAGGTAACCAAAGTCCCACCCAGTTACAGTGCCTACGAACCACAGTAATGACCAACTGGTATGGCAAAATAACCCGACATGTGCATTGGTAGTAACCTACAACTCTCTAAGTGTTCTTAAGATATACTCTGCAAGAAGGAGACCATTCCTGGTACTGGAAAGTCAGTGCTAGTGAAGTTATAGCTGGAAGAGAATCTACAACTACTAATTCACTAAAACAGCAGAATTCCTATAAGTAACCTGTAAACATTTGCCCTTATACACACAGATAAGTGTGGTCCTCACCTCTCATCATGGAAATTCTTCTGTGCACCAGATGAAGATCACTGCAGAAAGCCACAACTAATAAAAATGCAGAGCTGTGAAGCCCAGTACCAATGGATGTATCTACAAAACAATCCCACAGGTAAGACTCACAGAACATTGCACAAGAGGGGAAGAAAAGTTTTAAGAGCCAGAGGATCAGAGGGTTTCCTAGTAAAATCAGAAAATACCTGCATTAAGTTTCCCATATAAACTGCCTAAATGTGAGCTGAACAAAGATGGCACCAATGAATACAGCAAACTGGACAAAGAAAAGCCCCTGGAGTCTCAATGCTGCACAAAGAGCTACAGGCCACTGAGGAAAGCTGGGAGAAGAGATTCTCTCCAGGAAAGAGCACACCAATTGGTTTTCCAATGCCAAACAATCAGCCTTTAAAAGTTTCATACAAGCAACAGTATATGGACTCAACGGGTTATATTGAATATATGCATATATCCAAATACATGTATGTGCACAAAATAACTAATGAAAAAAAGAGCCTGTGAATTTGAAGAATCATGGGGAGGGGCTTATGGGAAAGTTTGAAGGGAGGAAAATGAAGAGAGAACCTTTGTGATTTAATTATAATCTCAAAAATAAACCGAAAAACTTAGTAGAATTACATTAAGTTTGATAAGAAAAGAGACCGTGCTTGAATGTACTAACACATTTAAAGAACTACTCAAGAAAGTTGGAGAGAGGGCTCTGAAGTTAAGCACTCACAACTGTCTGTAACTGCAGTTGTAGGCAATCCCACACCCTGTTCTGGCTTCCACAGGAACCAGGTACAAACAAGGTACAATACACGCAGACAGGCGAAACACTTACACACACAAAATAAAAGTAGTTTTAAGATAGACTTACTTGCTCTACTCTATTTTAATGAATTTTTTATTTTTGTCATCAGCTTACTCTAAGGAAAAAATAGTGACTAGTGAGTATCTTACAGTGCTGACTAACATAACTGAACATAATCATTCAAAGCATTTTAAAATACCATAGAATTGGTACTTGAATTGTATTTTCAGAATCCTTTGAGGTTTTTCTTCCTTTATTGCTAAGAATTAGAAAGAAGTTGTTCATATTTATTTTTTGACAAACTGTTTTTAGTTCTTGAACTACTCTCTAAAACATAGATTTTAACAATTCATGCCACATTTATAATGATGATTTGCACTGTCCCTAACTTATGTGTTATTTTCCCTTAGACTCAAGAGGTACTCTAAAGTGTCTGGGCAGCTGCAAGCTTCCCTTTGGTCTGTGGAAAAGCTGGCTCTCCTCCCTCTCCCTGTCTTTGACAATGCTAGACTTCTCCGGCTAGATAATGAGAAGCAGGTGCACAGGAGGCAAAACTCATTAAGATGGAAATCAGTGGAGGCTAATATTTCCTCTCTGTGTACCATGTAAGAGATACAGCACTCTTACATTCAAGGAAGTTTCCATGCCCAACCTGTTGCTCAGACACTGCTAATGAGAAATGCATGGTACTGAGAATTAAATCACAATGGCATTGCTTCTAATGCATAGACTTTCAAAAGCATAACTAAATTACAAATTCTTCATAGCCAATCACTCATGCATTTCATTTGTTTTATGGAACTCTTTTTAGAAAGTGAAAAAATATGAGACGCAAAAAAATCCTCTAACCTATGAACCATTTGATACAATTGGTGACAAAGATTAATCAATTTAAGAGTTTAAGATACATAATGGAAAATATATCCACAAAGAACTTAACTTAGTATAAACTGCACAGTGTTAAAACAGATTCATTCATGGCAAATCTCAGCATGGACTAATAATCTTGCTACTTCCTTTTGCAGTGAATTATATACAGTATAGGAAAACTATACATAGATATCTTGCTTTAGTTCCATAATTATGTTTCTTGATTTAATTCTGGGGTAAGTTAGAATCTCAATTTCAAACATGTTGCATATTACAGTTTACATATGTAAGTTCACTTATACCCTTTAGTATATGGACCCATTTATGTTTCCATAGGAGCAACTTATCAAGATAAGAAAGTACCTTCCTATTTCTCTCTATTTTTATTAATAGCTCAAATTCTTTACATTTGTTTCTTCTCCTTGATACATTAAATTACTTGTACTTGGCCTAACATTTTCAAGATACATTTTAGGGTCACAATATAATAGATTATTATGCTTTGGTTTCAGGTTTTATGTATTTTTGGATAGCATATTTATATTCATGTTCTAAGTAATATTGGTCTAGCCTTTTCTCTTATTGTTTTAGTATTATTTTAGTTCTGTGCTATTACCAAAATCCTCCACATTAAAAAAAACCCAAAAAATTAAAAGAACATGTCACTACAGAAGAATTAACAAAAAATTTCTGTGTTTGCCATCTTGTAAAAATAAATAAATTAATTAATATTGGCTGGACACAGAGCTCAAGTGTCTTTGATCCTACAGAACTTTTTTCAGAACTAATGGATTTTATCAACCTTGAGAAAAGATGACTGTGATAACACACATATAGATATGTAATACATAGCAGCATAAATCAATAAATATATAAATTTATGTAAATATGCATATAAACAACATGAAAATATGTGTATCAATGAAGGTCAAGGAATTTACCATGCTAATACAAGCAGGCAACTCCCATTTCCAAATACATATTAGACAATGTATTCTGAAGTATGAAACAACAGTTATTTCTAGCATCAGAGAAATGTATACAAACTTCCTTGGTTGATCTATTTTGGTTTGTAAGTTTCACTTTTATTACTCAAAAATAGCTAAGCTTAGTAATTCACGCCTTCCTATTACAAGCTGTAAGCTAACAGTCTTGGAATAAAAACAAGCCTTTTTTATAAGCTGTTTAATATTCATTTCAAACTTAGTTTTATCATATTATTCAGAAGTTAATTGGTTTCTGATCACAAGCAATTCAATTTTTAATCACATTCCTCCTTTGTGATGTTTTATAAGATTTACAAAGTGGATAATTTATCTAAATGTAAAAGTGCAAAACAAAATTCAAAGAAAAAAATATAGGAGGAATTCTTAATGTCGGGACACAAAAGCATGATGCATGAAGTAAGAATTTGTAAAGTGAACTACATTTAAAAGTTTTAACATCTCTTTTATGAAGACATTGTGAAGAAATGAAATACAAGCTACAAATTGAAAAAATGCAGAAACATATTTGAGAGACAATTGGCATCTAAAATGAAGCAAGTTTTTTCTAAAAATTCAATTATAGAAGGATAAATAGCCTAATTTATGATGGACCAAAGAAAAATCTCTGCAGGCAGGTCAACAAAGAAGACATAAAGAACAAAATATTGCCTATGAAAAGTTGTTATAAAGTATATTAGGGAAGTACAAAATAAACTATAATGAGGTAAAACTATATACAGTTAGGATGGCAAAAAAAAGAACCGACTAACTATACCAAGGCAGCAGGGTTAGCAAGAACTATCATTTATTGATGGTGTGAGTGCAGAATCCTAATGCCATTTTGGTGAGCAATTGGGTAGTTTCATGCAAAGCTAAATACACTATTGCCATACATTTTTCCATTCATACCCTTTAGTGTGTGTGAAAAGGAACTAAAACTATGTCTTTCCCCAAAACTGCATATGAATATTTATAGCAATTTTAGCTCGGAAGTAGTAGGTTGTCTTTTATTGGGGCAAAACACTGCAGAGCATCTGAAAAATAAGAATGGTGAGACAGAAATGGGTTCTCTATCCAAGAGGGTGTGAAGAAACCTCACGTACACAAAACTAGGTGAAAGAAATCTAGGCTTCAAACCCTTATGTTTTCACATGTGTGATATTCTGGAAAGTACCAATGTAGAAAGACAGATGAAAAGGTTGGTGTTTGTAAGAGCACAAATTAAGCATAGAGCTTCGTAGCATAGGGAATCTGTTCTGAGAAATACCATCATGGTGGACGATAGAACATGATAAATGTGTCAGAACCTACAAATGTTAGAGGGGATCTCTCATATGAACTGTGGACTCTGGCTGATAACTGTTTTGATCTAAATTCATAAATCTAATCTAGTTTCTTGTGAACACTTTCTAAATATTTAACACTACAGAACGTACTCTTTGCATTCTAAAAATTATGTCAGGATCTCTTCTTGTATATTTGAGCTTCACTGAAACTTGATTATTATCATGGCCTCAAATTAAACCTAATATAAGCAAATGTCCTTAGTTAAGTCACTGTGCAACCTAATCCGTCAGCTTATTGATTTTTTTATAGGACTCAACTTTTGATTCTTTCATTTCACTTTCTATAGCTATATTTTAATAACATTTTAATTAAGGCTCAAATAGTAGACACATTTTTAGTTTTTAACTACAATATGTATGTAAATACAACAGAAACCACCTTCATCTTAAATAAAGGAAATAGAAGCTTATCAAAAGTAGGCAATTTAACAATGTTATCTTCAATAATTATAATAATAACAACAATAATAATAATAATGTGGTTTACTCTCAACATTTGTTGATGAATATTCTGTTTATCAACTACAACACACCATATGAGTAGGAAATTAATCATAAATTCAGATTGTAGAGGATTTAAATCTTTAAATAACCGAAGTGGAATTCTACTTAAGCAGCATCTGTTCCCACCCACCACCTCCGTTCTGTTTTTTTTTTTTCTCTCATGTAAAGAAGTGGTGATAGAGGACAGTTGACAGTGTTCTTATATGCTCTACCTTAAATTTGAGAATTAAACTGCTGTGTGCTACATTGTCTATAAAGAACTGACTGCATATTCTAAGTCAAACTGTTCATAAGTGAAAATAGAGCTCATGCTGTATCTTAAAATAGAACGTGAAATGCAGTAAACAATTTCTCATAGCAACCCTTATAAGAAGGTTTTGTTGACTATACCTGGGTATGTATGTTTCAATCTTAATCACAAACATGGTGTGTTTGCAAAATACATGGTCTGCTTGTAGCTAGAGTTTTCCTGGTCCTGCCTGTCCTCCCACAGTCAGGACAAATCTCTCTCACCAGCCAGTCCCACAGCTGCTCAGACCCAACCAAGTAAACACACAGACTTATATTACTTAAACTGTTTGGCGTAATGGTTCAGGCTTCTTGCTAGCTGTTCATATATCTTGAATTAACCCATTTCTATTAATCTATAAGTTGCCACGTGGCTTGTGGCTTACAGGTATCTTAACATCTTCTCATGGCAGCAGCTGGCAGCATCTCTGTGACTCAGCCTTCCACTTCCCAGAATTCTCCTCTCTCCTTATCCCGCCTATACTTCCTGCCTGGCTACTGACCACCAGTGTTTTATTTATTAACCAATCAGAGCAACACATTTAACATACAGAACATCATACAGCATCTGCTCATTTTTATTTCCTACTGTAATTCATTGGTGTTTCTCGTAGGACAATATGAACTCATCCATATTTAGCTCCATCACATACTATACAATGAATAACAAATAAACACTTCAGATAAGACTTCAGCTGCCATGTATGATCTCAATTTTCAGTGTCTTTTCTAAAAGAATATATTTAATTTTATATTTTGTGTATGAATGTTTATTTACATATATGTATGCACACTATATGTATGCCCAGGGTGTGCAGATCTCTGGGACTTGGATCTCCTGGAATTCATTATGAGTGAGTGTGAGCTGTCATTTGGGAGCTGGGAACTGAACCAAGGTTCTATGAAAGAGCAGTAAGCTGTCTGAATATCTGAGCCATCAGTCCAGCCACCAATATTTTAAAGATATTATTGAAATTTCACCAACCATTAAGTTCTTCCCCACTTTCTTTTACATCAGAATGGAGCAACCAAATAGTGAACAATTGCTGATGCCAATCTAACAGAAGTTACTCTTAAAATATTGGCCAGCAGATTTAACACTTCCACAAGACCCTCACTTTTCACAAGATAGAAGGGAAGCTGCTTGTCTGGGTAAAATCTTTGGGAGCCATGACAGAATAGAAGATAATAATTTACTTTTTCATTGTGAGCACAGCTTATTCAATGCCATCAGCTCCGTGTTTTAGATGCTTTAGAACCAATCAAAGCATTACTAGACCTTGGGCTTCCTTCAGGATTTGTTAATCTACTCCTCTAAGTTATTGGGGTCTACCAATGGCAGAATCCTGCTTTACACAAGAGTATAGATCTTGGGAGTTCTACAGACTCTATCCTGTAGAATCATTGTCCTTACTCATCTTTCACCTATCTGTTCCTTGTGTCTAAGTTGGATAAGATGCATTTATTATAGCTTACTCATCATTGTTTTTAAAATTACTTTTTTAAATTTATTTAGGTTATAATTACATAATTTCCCCATTCCCTTTTTTCCTCCAAGCGCTCTCATTAATCCCTCATTCCGTCTTTCAAATTCATGCCCTCTTTTCCATTAATTGCTGTTACCTGCACACACACACACACACACACACACACACACATATATACATTTTGAAATATGACCTTTTTAGTCTATGTCTATAGAATGTTACTTGTATCTTTTCATTATTTTTTCAAAAGACTACTCAGATCTTACCAAGTATGAGATAATGTCATGAGTGTTTCTGTTTTGGGAAACTAAACTTGGAATTTCATCTTAAACAGTTTCTAGGATATTTTAAGATGAAATTACCAGTTGTGTCCATTTGACATCTCTCTTGATTACATCAATATCTACTGCATTTACTGCCTTAACAAACATTTAAAATCACTTATTCTTTTTGCATTCCCAAAGCAGAAAGTAGGATTGAGAACAAAGGGAAACTAAGGTATCACCTAGATCACCCTACTTTAATAATTCATCAGGGGTTTCTTTCTTTCTTCCTTTGTTTTTTATTACATATATATTAACCTCAAATTTTCCCATTCAGTATACTTTATTATTTTCTTTCTATCTTTCCACAAGTCTTCCCAGATTACCTCCACCTTTCTACCTCCCTACCCACCCAACATCATGTTTTTTTCTCTCTTTCTCAAAACAAAACAAAACATAAAAGATAAAAACATCAAGCCATAGCCAAGAAAAGAACACTAAAATGCTTGTGGTCAGTTTTGCATTGGCTAACTATTCATGATCATTAGGCCTTGATAGACCCAATGTCACTCCATTGGAGAAAATGGGCTTTTTCCTCTCACTGCAGGCATCAATTGCAAATAGCCTCTTTTTTTATGAGAGAGACTCAGTGCCTATTTTTCCTTCTCCATCCTCAGATTTTGTCTGGCTTGAATTTATGCAGGGCTTGTGCATGCTGTCACAGAATTCATATGTACATCAGCCTTGTTGTGCCCAGAAGATACTGTTTCTTTGTAGTAATCCACCATCTCTGTTTCTTCCAATCTTTTTCACCTTCTCAATACATCTATCCATAAACAACCTAAGGAGTGGGGTTTGATATAGACCTCCAATTAGGGCTGAGAACTTTTAAGGTCTTTTACTGTTTTACTTTTGCGCAATATCCAGTTGTGGGTCTCTGTGCTAATTACCACTAACTGAAAGATGCTTCTCTGATGAAGGTTGAGTGACGCACAGATCTATGCATACAACAGCACATCATTAGGAGTCATTTGCCGCTTGTTCATTAAGCAGAATAATAGTAGTAGATTTCTCCTCTATGGCCCATGACCTCACTAGTTTCATTTGAATTGTCTGGTATGGGTTCCATCTCATAGAATGGGCCTTAAAACCAATCAAAATGTGGTTTGCTTCCCCTCTCACATTTGTACCATGCTTCACTAGCATGTCTTGCAGGTAGATTACTGTTGTAGGTTGCTTGGTTCATAGTTGGGTGACACCGATGATCCTTTTCTCTGATAGTATGTATAGCAAGCCCCTTCCAGCACTATGAATGCTAGTCAACTGGGCAAAACTTCTAGTTTATTTCTCCATGTTTGATGACATAAGTAAGTAGTGTCTTCAGGGATAGGACCTTACTTTCATGCTATGGAGAGTAACCAATAGCATTTGCAATGGCTGGTAACATTTGTGAAGGATCTCTGGACTCCCTTTCTCCAATGACTCAACAATATATAATATATTCCTGATATTTTTCAGTGGAGTCTCTGAAACTAGAATGTCCTAAATGGATATTCTCTAAGCTCTGAGAGACCACAGATGACAGTTCAAATTATGGTGCTCAGATTAACTATCATAATAAGACAGAAAGAGGACATTATATGATAAAAATAAATTTAAGCAATTTACATTCACCAATCCAGCTCTACAGAAACCATTAAAGGGAAAACTTCAGTCTTAAGTTTACTTATGAAGTTTAAGTATACTTATGAAGACACAAGGAATTAATATTCTCACAACAGTTACTATAAATAGGAGTAAAATACCATCACACCAAAATAATTGAAATTAATAAATATGATTTAATAGTAAACCTCATATTAATGGTCTCAATTCCTCAACCAAAA
>CABHPH010135028.1:0-40244 GCA_902168325.1 Peromyscus nudipes | reverse complement strand
TCCATCCCTGCATCCTTTCCTGCACCACTATCCATGAGTCTATTGGTCCTGCTAATTAAGCCTGGCCTGAACCAGGCCACAGTAGGGGTTCAGGCCAGGCTTAATTAGCAGGACTATTCCAGGATTTCAAACCCTTGGATATGGAATAACCAGTGTCCATCCACTAAGGCAGACTGGTCAAAGAATCTTCATCATCCCTGGGGACAAAAGTCACCAAAGGAATAGATGTGATGTTATCAAGAAATCCTGCAGACAAGGAAAAGAAAGAGTCAAGGTGGGGTTTCTCTGGCTATCCCACAGCAGAACCCAGCAACCCCCAGAAGCCTGTGTGACCTCCAGATGCCTCAGTCCATCGGGCACCTGCTTTCTGTTTTGCAAATCCAGTCATATGGCTTCTTTCTTGTCTAATTCTGTTCTATATTTAAGCACTGTAGCACACTACTCAGAATTCACTCTTCCTTCACACAAATTATTCATGGAAATACCTCCAGGTTATAGTCTAGCTGGGCAGAGCCAGGCAGCTAAGTAAAGGCAACAAGAGCAACAGACACGGGGAGTCCGCATGGATCAAAGAATAACTAGAAATTCCTTAAGACTCTACGAGACATTTTGAAGAGGAAACGGGGTGGATGGAGACAGGAAATTACGAGTCTGTGAATGACACGAACCAGAGGCAAGACAGTAAAGACATGAGCAGGTGGATAACGTTAAAAACAGAACCAATGAAAAGGCAATTCAGCCAAGAGAGGAGAAGAAAAGAAATGCCAACGCCCCCCTTTGCCACCTTAGTGCTTTGTCTCTAGAGAGATTTTAAAACAGGTGGTACCCAGAGAGTTCACTGCAGCAGCTGGAAGATAACCCAAGGGCACTGCCCCCTAACATCCACCAAAAAGCATCACATCACCCCTTTAATTAAAATTCTTTGAGAGTCTTTAATCTTCTCCAGAGCAGACTGGAGGCCACCCTCCAGCTAACTCAAATTTCAACTTGGACACCTTCATCTAATGTGAATTATTGCAATTTCTGCTCTTCACTCTCTTTACATTCCTGAACCTACCCCCACACCACCAATACAATACATACACCAGTGGTTCTCAACCTCCCTAATGCTGCGACCCTTTAACATAGCCCCTTACGTTGTGGTGACCCCCCCAACCATAAAATTATTTTCATGCTACTTCATAACTGTAATTTTGCTATTGTTATGAGTTGTGATATAAATATCTGTGTTTTCTGATGATCTTAGGGGTCTCGACATACAGACTGAGAACCACTGACATGCATACATACCACCATCATCACCATCACTACCATCATCACCATCACTACCATCACCATCACCATCACTACCATCACCATCACCATCACTACCATCATCACCATCACCATCACCATCACCACCATCATCACCATCACTATCATCATCACCACCATCACCATACCACCATCACCATCACCATACCACCATCACCATCACCATACCACCATCATCATCACCACCATCACCACCACCATACCACCATCATCATCACCACCATCACCATCACTACCATCATTACCATCATCATCACCATCACCATCATCATCACCATCATCACCATCACCACCACCACCACCACCACCACCACCACCACCACCACCACCATCACTACCATCATCACCATCGTTCTTTGGTTTGATTTACTCCTTTGATCTTTTGATATATAGGAACCAAGCTCGTCAGATTTGTCCTTCTCTGACATGATTCAGTGAGTCACTTTTGTTCTCTGACCTTTAATTAAAACACTGAACACAGGCCAGATCGGGCCTTCTGAAAGCCTTGGATCAAGAAAGACCAAATATTTTATTACTTTAAAAAAGAAACATTATTTAACCCATAAACATCTGCTGTCCCATCCCATGCCATGTTCTGCAGATAGCAATAAAATCAGACGAGATCAAGTGATGTCTTTCTTTTGTCTTGATTCATGAAGCTGAATGTAAAGCTAAGTATCAGCCAGGTGCTCTAAAAGGTGCATTCCCTACTAAGTAGAATGCAGAGTTTACTTTTCAACACTTAAATTTTAAAATAACTTTGGATTCGGGGTGTAGCTCAGTGGTGGAATGCTTGCCAAACATTCATGATACCCTGATATGATCCCAAGTACCACAAGAATGAAGAAATGAACAATGAATGAGTGAAATGTAACCTGAAACAGGACAGACAAGCCCATCTCACCTTAGAAAGGATTTCTCACTACTTAGAGTATACTAGGCAGCGCATATCTGCGGTTTTACACTAACATAAACACTATTCTACATCACTGAAAAGCTTCCTGTAATGTGCCAGTCATCCACCTAGAAACAGTATCCTACTACTTATCTGTATTTAATAGGATTCTCAGATAAACTTGAACACTCCTTTAAACCCAGCATTCAGGAGGCAAAGGTAAATGTATCACTGAGAGTTTGAGGCCAGCCTGACCTACATAGTAAGTTATGGGCCAGCCAGAGCTATATAGTAAGGGCCTGGATTTTCACAAAATTCTGTTCTAAGGAAAAGAGTCATTACACAAAGTCAGTTTAGTATATATGAACTGGCGGCCATAAGCAAATCTATCAAGAAGACTAATTTATACCTCAAAGAAAGACAGAATTCAGAGGATGGCAGTATGAATGTTGGCATGGACAGATGATGGCTGGAGTCTGACCCGCTGCTGGTACAAGTACAAAGCGAAGCCGTCATCTTGGGCACAAGCTTGGAAGGGTGTCTGCAAACAGGCGTACCCTCCCTCCTGGCCCTCCTCAATACGCAGAACCTCAACCTCTGTGCCATCAACCCAAGCAGGTTACAACACATGCCCACATAAAGGTAGGCTGCCCACTACAACTTAATTCGGAATAACAAAAAAAGAAAAGAGAAAGTAATCAAATGGTCCAAAAAAGACAACAGAAAATAAATTACAGTACAGCCATGCAACAGCAGTAGTATCTGAACATGCAGAATACTGCTCAAAAATGAAAAACAACAACAACAAAAGTAATCTAAAACAGCATGAAAGAGTTTCCTTGACCCATCACACAAGAGACCCTGGGACAAAGAACAGAGTTCATAGTGTATCACAGTGTACGGTCCCATTTATAGCAGGCTAAATGAATCTATGGTTGAAGAACTTAGAAGACCTGGATACTTCTGAGGGAGGGCTAACGATGGTGAAGGGGCAGAGTGGACTGTACGGTAAGAGAACATCTAATGGGAAATGGGTGCAGTACATGAGTGTGTGCATTTTGACCAAATTCATCAAACTGCATACTCATAGCTCACTAGTTTCATCCTATGCAAACACCGCATTAAGATATTGCAAAAGACACTAGCTCTACTTGGTTGACATGCTTACCACAGTTGTGTGAGTCAACCACCGTGCGATTTTTTAATGTGTATTCTAGGCTCAAGCAAGTGAGTCAATGCACTGAAAACGATAGCAGACAGGTTTCCCTCACTCCAGAGGCAGTGACAGGAAGAAGAGAAGGATGTGCCTGAGACGCTGGACTGAACTGGAAATATCAATACAAAAACGGGGTTTCTGTTAGAGTTCAAGGAAAATGCACATAGATGTATATACACTTGTATATGTGTATTATGGACAATATTATGTGTATATTACAAATCATCTCAGCATATTTGTATATGTCCTAGTTCAGTTAGCTGAGAGCTCTATATACAATAAGATGTAGCACTGAGTACTCATGTCTCAACTTCTAAATACCATGTTTCTTTTCTTTATTTCTTTTTTTTTTTTGGTTTTTCAAGACAGGGTTTCTCTGTGTAGCTTTGCGCCTTTCCTGGAACTCACTTGGTAGCCCAGGCTGGCCTTGAACTCACAGAGATCCGCCTGGCTCTGCCTCCCGAGTGCTGGGATTAAAGGCGTGCGCCACCACCGCCCGGCCACAATGTTTCTTTAAATGAACTCTGATATCATATTATCTTACCAAAAACTAAAAATGGTAATAATCACCAAGAAGACATGGATTGCAAGACATGGCTGGACAAGAAAAGAACATGACCCAGAGTTTCTCTTTGCCCCAGAAACAAAGCAAGTACCCCCAGATAATGACAGAGACATATTACACAGACACCTAAGGACATAGTTTGAATCCATTCTCGTTGGCTAAATCTAAGACAATAAATACATCAAAATATTCATAGTGAGCTGGGAGTGTAGTTCAGTGGTACGAACCTATCTAGCAAAAGGCCTTGTGTTTGATTCCCAGTATTCAAAGATAGATGAGGGGTGGATGGGTGGATGGAAGGATGGATGGACGGACAGATGATTAATAAATGGATGCACATGCAGACAGACAAACAGATGATGGATGGATGGATGGATGAGCAGAGGATAGACACATACATACATACATATAATGAACTGCGAATCCCTGAATAAAATCATCTAACAATCAATGATGACACGAATAAGCAAATGAATAAGGAAAGAAATACCAATAAGTCCAACAAGTAACAAAGATTATGGTATGACAACGGAGGAAAACTGATGAAAGTTTTGTGAAGTTGAGCTATGAGTTATCTTCTCATGAATTATCCTTGCACTGTACACGAAGGGGAAACAGTAAGTCACACTAGAAAAGATTGGTAGACACCATGGAAAACAAGTATTTGGTGTTAACCTCACCATCACTGGAAACAAACTAATACTACTTACTTCCAGGTGCAATGAATAAGGAGGCTGTGACATCATACTGGTGTCCTTGCCACAGCGTAGAATTTGAATGTGACACTAAGGAAACAGACAAACCTACTCCTCTGACGGAAATCTACAAAGTCTCTCAGGCACCCTTGTCAAAAATACCAAGAAAGATGGAGAAAGAATTCCTAATTGGTTAGGCCAGGCAGAGAGACATGACAGTTAAATGTTACATGTGATCCTGTATTCAGGATGAGACAAAACAGAAAAAGTTATAAAGGACATTACTGGAACAAGTTGTTGCAATTCAAATATGGGTTATAGATTAGACATCAGTGACAACAAAATGAATATTAATTAGACACTTGTTGTTAAATGAATTTTAACGTTCTTGAATCTGGTAACTACACAGTGGTCAGAAGAATGGATGGATCCCTGGAAATACCCAAGCTGCATTTCCAGGGACGTGATATTTTGACTGCCTTCAAATATTAAGAAAATGATGGTAAGCAAGAAAGAAAAAGGGAGGGAAGAAAGGAGAAGCAAAGAAAATACATGATACAAAGTTTAAGTAACTGATGAGCCAATTAACTAACAGAGAAGAGTTCTTCAAATTACTTTGTAAGTTTTCTGTACATTTTAAATACTATCACAATAAAAGTTATGCTAAAAATCTCATAAAGTTATAAAAACAGGTAAATCATCAATATGCATCATTCTAGCCAGTGTGGTGGCACATGCCTTAATTCCAGCATCTGGAAGGCAGAGGCAGGGGCATCTCTGTGAGTTCCAGGCCATCCAAGGATATAGAGTTAGACCATGTCAAAGAAGGAGGTGGGGGATGAATGATTCTAAAAAGGAAGTCTTTTCTGAAAAAAAAATAACTGTATAGCCTAATAAAGTTGCTCACTGTATCCCCCCGCCCCCCGAAGAGATGAGCCATGGTGAACTTTTTAATAAAGAACTTTGTTTACCTGGATTCCAT
Organism: Peromyscus nudipes; assembly: GCA_902168325.1. NCBI lineage: Eukaryota > Metazoa > Chordata > Mammalia > Rodentia > Cricetidae > Peromyscus > Peromyscus nudipes. The sequence goes on along the minus strand of CABHPH010135028.1, from coordinate 34,577 downwards.
CCAACGCTACCACAATAATCTGCTCAGGAAACCTTGTTAAAATGAAACACCCATTAAAATCTTACACAAATAGAAATATTCTAGGAAAACAGTTGGAGAACAGCTTGTCTAATAAATATATTTCCTGACCATTGTTAGTGGAAGGAAGACCATGCTAGGAAAAAAACAAGAGAGGGAAAAGGAGAGATCCACCCACAGGGATACGGGAGCCATGGCAACTTCAACAAGTGAGTGAAAGATGACATGTGACCAATAGTAAGGAAGAAATGGCATGGTCTACTGGTCGGGCAGCCAACCCAACCAACAAACATAGTATATATCCCTGCTTGGTATCTGGTTGCCCTTGGTACCCATGAGGGATCAGTTGTAGTTCCCTAGAGGATACCACAATTCACAGATGCGTATGTCCCTTGTATAAAATGGCACAGAATCTTCACGTCCTTATATATGGCCTTCTGCATACTCTAAGTCATCTCTGTCACCATGAGCTTCACGATACAATTGCTAGGTAAGGGCTTGTACATAGTATGTAGGGAATAAGGACAAGAAAAAAAGAATAAAATCTGCACCTGTGAACAAAATATTTCTCTAATACTTTTGATGAACAGCTGGTTGCACTGAGAGACACAGAATGCACAGATATCAAAGATAATTATATTTTTAAGGAGGAATCTATTCTATAAACCAAGTTTCAGCTTTATTCAATCATTATACTGCACATGCTATGCTTCCGTGGGTGTTAGATTTCCCTCTTCTGATGAGCATCACAGCAGAGTATCCTGGCAGCCTTAGCGGCAGGCGAGTGGAGACCCAGCACTGTGCTGGGCTCTCAGCTAATGAAAGGGTGAAGACATAGCCCCCGCCCTCCATAAGCCCAAAGTCTAATGACGGAGACAGGAAATGAACACACGTGGTGAGAACTGCAGGATTCGGGTATTAAGTAGTAAGGCCGGAGGACACGGCTCAGTAGAAGCACCAGGCGGGCCTGTGTGAAGCTCTGGACTTGATACCTTGTGCTGACCAGCTTGTATGTCAATCTGACACAAACTAGCATCATTTAAGAAAAAAAGGAGTCTTAATTGAGAAAATGTCTCCACTGGCCAGTAGACAAGTCTGTTAGGCATACTCTTGATTCATGATTGATGAGATACCCTAGCTCACTGTGGGTGGTATCACCCCTGAGCAGGTGGTTTGGGGTGCAATAAGAAAGTAGGCTGAGCAAGCCATGGGTGCAAGCCAGTAAGCAGCGCCCTCCATGGCCTATGTGTCAGCTCCGGCTTCCAGGGTTTTGCCTTGATTTTGTTGTGACTCCTCTGGTTGATAGTCTAAAAGCCATGGGATGAAAGGGACCCTTTCTCCCCACGTTGTTTTTGGTCATACTGTTTTATCACAGCCATGGAAAAGTAACTGAGGCGATACTCAACAACAGTGACAGTAAAACAAGTGCTGGGACTTAATGAGTGGGTATTTAAAAGAACACAAGAGGGTGCCTGATTGACACAGAGCAGGATCAGGGAAGGTTCTTTTGAAGAGATAATATTTAAGCTAAGATAAGCTAATAGATATTAAAATCTTAGAAAAATATTTAAAAGGGGTTTTGTTTTATTTTAGTTATTTAATATTCCATTTTATTCCTAACATCACAGTAAAAAAGTAAGCAAAATTAAATGCATATGTGTATATTTAGATATATATGTGTGTGTGTATGGATACATGTACATGCATTCACATATGCACATACACTCTCAATTCAAACTCTTAAAGAACTGCAAGACTGAGGTCACCCCAGACAACCATTCTGGAATTTTCACTCAAGTACCTCTAGTCAGGAGCATCCAACATCACCCTGAAACAGTATGCATGCCAAGGTGGCTAAGAATGCAACCCGACATACGTGTAGATGGCCCCATCGCGTCTCCGGTCGTAAGGTTGGACACCCCCGCTAGACTTTGCTAGGATTTCAAGTGGACAGGGTAAAATGATTGGAGGCAAAATCACACAAGGGAACAGAGTGGCAGAAAAGAAACTCAGAACGGGGACAGTGTGAATCGCGGGGGAGTGATGAGCACTGTTTACCTGTCAGCTGGCACTGATGGATCTTGTGCTCTGTGATGTCGCTGAGTGACTCGAACACCTGGAGGCAGCTGTCACAGCTGTGCACAGCCTCGTCTTCCAGCTCCTCGCTGTCTTCCGGCCTCTTCTTGCAGTCTAGGGCCTCTCCATCTTCAGTCTTGTCTTCAAGTTTACAGTTGGGGTCTGAAAAAAAAATCAAGACTGTAAGGACGGGCTTGAAAGACCGGCTTTTGTAAAGTAGCATTTCATCTTCTTGCTACCAGAAACAGGAACACTAGTTTCCCAGGGAGCTGCGACAGAGGGCTTGGCTGCTGAGTGTTAATACCGAAGGATCAAGAGTGTCCGTTTTCACTACTAGCCGAGTTTTTCTGCCCACTACATAACCCATTTCATACACCACCCCCTTCCCACAAACCATGCTGAAACTTCACTTTGTCTTTCTTTAACCTGCTTTTAGGAGTTTTTCATTAAAAGGGAAAGATAAATCACTTTTAAAATAAACAGTCTTCAATGGAAAGGAAAAAGAAACTACTTCCAAGAATGAACCCCTTTCTGCTAAATATATTCTTTCATGGGAAATTACCAGATCATACAAAAGCCTAGAATCAGCTAAGCTAATTACCATAGGCAAGAAATTGACCTTTGCTTATAAACTGGTCAAAAAGCACAGTTACTCCATTCTCCGTGACACGGAGACTGCAAAGCAGGCTGTGACTCCCAGCCAAGCATCCTTCCAGGCACAGACACAAGCGAAACACATTGGTCTGTCTTTGGATTTCCAAATTATACAGGAAAAAAAAAGATATGAACAACAATTATAATTACAATTGAGTTAAAAACCTAAGACGGCATTGTCAGTGTGGCAAAGCTACACACTGTGCAAACTAAAAATAGTCCTATCTGTAGCCTAAGAATGGTCCCCAAATGGCAGGGCAGATAAAGAGTAAGGCACAGATACTGTATTTGCTGAGAGTTCCATGTATAGATTAGGTATGCTGTTGCTTGATTCACTATAGAGAAGTCTACCTAGTTCAGTCACCGAAACCACACACACACACACACACACACACACACACACACGTATGTATGTTTGTATGTATGTATGGCAAAGAAGAGAAGTACCTCCCCAAATCCCTAGTGCCTTTGCTCTTGTCTGTAGAAATGGAAGAGGGGAGGGAGAAAAGGAAAGGGGAGGGCAGACAGGTGAGGACGGAGGAACAAGAGCTACCTTAGGAGAAAGGAGGATCACATCATCAATGGCTTAACTTGGGGGATATTCATTTCTAATAACAGAAAAGCCCTCCAAAACCAGATATAAATTGTATTTCCAATCAAATCAAGTTTCTTTTTATAACAAAGTCTCATGTAGCCAAGGCTGTCCTTAAATTCACTACGTAGCTGAGGATAACCTTGAACTTCTGATCATTCTGCCTCCACCTGCCCAGTGTAGCATAAGAGGCAGGTAGCACCAGCCCTGTTCTGTGTGGTGCTGGAGATGGAACCCATGGCTTCGTATGCACTAGGCAAGCATTCTACCCACTAAGCTACGTCCCCAGTCCAGAGTTTCTATTTTCTTTTCTTTATTTTATTTATTTATCTTTTGGTTTTTCAAGACAGGGTTTCTCTGTGTAGCTTTGCGCCTTTCCTGGAACTCGCTTTGGAGACCAGGTTGGCCTCGAACTCACAGAGATCCGTCTGCCTCTGCCTCCCGAGTGCTGGGATTAAAGGCGTGTGCCTCCACCACCCGACTGAGTTTCTAATTTCTTTAAGATCTTGTCTAACCAATGAAAATTACAAACGGGTTTTATCAAGGTACCGAAGATAATGTATACTACATTATCTGGAGCCATATATTCAATATGACTATAATATTGATTTTAATGACTATGCTTTATTGGATTATTTAAATATGAGACATTTAATATCTCATTGAATATTAGAAATGCTATAACCAAGATACCACAAGACCAACATTTGTTAAAATCTTTCTTAGAAAGTCGACAGAGGCTTCCACTGAGCCCTCCTGCAGCTAGGAGAGGCTGCCTGCTCACCTGCAGGTTGCATGCTTCTGGGAACCTACAGCATGCCCTTTTCTGTCTGTCTGTTAAAGATTTCTTTGAATCTGAAATAAATAAGCTTAACTTCATCACCACCTTTAAATGATTTAGACAAACCATTCTATTTCAATGTATAGAGTAACCTCCCGGGGTCATGGGAAAAGCAGGTGCCCACCTCAGACAGCAAGTCATTTTGTGTCTGTTCGTTTTAGGGAACATGGTATTTAAGTAATTGGCAATTTGGGTTAATTTGCCATCTGGAAAATTATTACCTCAGGACCCTCCATATGACCATCTCAATACACTGGAGGTCCCACTTGTCCTCTGGGAGGGGTATGACAAGATCCTTTGCTTTTCTAGTGCTCTCTGCCCAGCGGGGCACCATCTCCAGGTGAGTGCTTAGCAAATACTATTTAATGGAAAGAGAATGCCTTAAAGAAGGAGGAGGAAAGATCCTTTCCTGGTATTTTGTCTGTTAAATGGGAGCAGACCAGTTGCCTCCAAATGTAAAAAGTATCCACACGCCTACATTCTCCAAGACTGACATGTTATGACCCACCGCATTGGCGTTTCCTGCTTTCAAATGTTCTGTCTGGAGTTACAGACTCAACACTTTGGTAATGGTCCAAATATCTCCCACAGACTGAAGCCAAATAGGCACAGACTGCCAACCCAGAGGGCAATTCAAAAAAGGAAATAACTGTCCCACTTCGGCAAATGACCCCACACCAGCAAATGCTTGCTGGGGGCAGGATGCACATGGTGAATATTCTTCCTTGTTTAGCCTGAGTTTCCAGTTTCTGAAAAAACTGACAGCATTCAGGGAACTGTGGGTGTTGGTTCTGAATTTTAATGTGATTATTTAGATGCTATGCATCAGGTTTGCAGACCTGTTTGTTTTTAAATATGGAGACTGAATACTTTAAGTAATACGCAGAGAGAAAGGATAAAAAGTCACCTTCCTCATTATTCAAGCATATGAGTATTTTACACAAAACTAGTATCAAAGATACCAAACAAATCTGAATGCACAGGGCTTCTGCTCTTCCAGGCTACAGAGGAACCCGCCTATGCTTCCATCACTACTGCTGGTTACTAGAGGGAGGGTCATTTTAAGACTAATAAAAATGTTTTGCCTGCACTTCTGGGTTTACAGATAGGAGCCTTTGGGGACTAAAGTCAGTCAAGCTTATTCACTTCTGCTGCAACTTTAGGATGCATGCTCCAGCCAACTGGCGGATTTGTTTTTAGGTCAACACTTAAGTGGGACCCTCTGGGAGGCGGGTTCGATTATAGCCTATGAGGCCTCCGTGTGGGGAGTACCAGATTCTCAGTCTCTTTCCTTGTGAGGCATTCTCCCCCAGCCTCCACCGGCTCGCTCTAGGAATTCTTTCTCGGCCATTCACAAGATGTGTTTATTTGTGTGAGGGTTTCTGTTCCTGATGCCAATAGGTGTGGGAGGCATCTAGAAAGCTTGCATTGTCAACCATTTTCTTTCCCACAGGTGGTTACACTTCAGTAATTGCACATGGCCTTAGTGATGGAGTTTTTATAAAGTCCTTTGAGATCCAATCATAAAAAATAATTGTATTACTCTGCTAGTCATCCAAACCCCCGACTTCAGCCTAAGGGTTATAAACAGGAGACCCAGGCCTGCAAGTGTCGCCCTGCCCCCAGCACTGCTGCCTGAGGGACGTCTGTTCTTCCAACCACATTGTTGCCTATAAACCGTGTCACAGGGCAGGATTTTAAAACAGCCCCCCTCATGCCCCCAAAGGGTAACTGCAAAGCACACTGTACCTCAGGAACCTTTTTCTCCAGCTGCCCCAAATGATGCTGTTTCAACATGTGGCATCCATCACAAAAGATCTTACTTGCTGACCCAACTTTCCAGCTCATCCTTTCAAAGGGGGGCTGTGGGAGCCTGGATTTATAGTGTTCTGATCTGAACTAAAGGTTGACTTTTGGAATAGAGGCGCAATTGTTATTACTACAATAAATGGCGGCATTCTGTTTCCAGTTTTGTTAACATTACCTACAAATGAGGGTTTGAAAGAGGCATGATTTTCCTCTCATTATGGTCTCTGGCAGGTAGTCCTTTCCTTCCTCCTCTTCTCAAGGACTGTTATTGCTTTAACTTGGTTTAATAAAATTACAACTTTGGGGAAAATGAAAAATTGCCCTGGCTTGAAAGTGTTGGAGGCAATAAAGGCATGGACTTCAATTAATTTCAAGTGTGGGATCAGTTTAAGGCCAAGCAGCAGAAATTCTATTCTGTCCATGTAAAAATGAGGTTTCACCACATTTACTTTTTTATAACCTATATAAAAGTCAAGTAAAAGTAATGAATACCTAAAGCCATCTCAGCGGACTGGCAGGGACTATCTGAATGCTCGAAACTCGTCTTACATATTTCTCTCTCTGCAACAAGGATGCCATACCTGATCAAAGCTAAAATGTCAAGCTACTAAGAAAACAGCCCAATTTCTGAGCCTTCTGCTGCCTGGAAATGGACCTCCTTCCAAGCCACTTTTGCATGGAAAAGCACCAGCAAAAGGAAGAAAAATGAAGAGATCATGTGGTTATAATTATTACCAGGTTACCCGGCAAGGACTATTTCTGCAGCTCAGTGATGAAGTAAAACTCTGTCGCTCTCGTCTCCACTAGTGTCCATCGCAAAACAACTGCCTCATTAAATCTCTGCAGTAAGATTAATATGCCGTAGCTGCACTACATTTATAACTTGCTACTCTATAAAAAGCACATTTAATGGTAAGAGCCAGAGCCGAGATACAAAGTATTACTATAAAAACTTCTGGCAGCGAGAAAGAGCGCAGGCCCTGGTCCTTCTTTGCAGGAGATATAAATGAGGCTTTCCCTGGTTAATTCCATGCATGAAGCCCTACCTTAAAAACCAGACTCGGTTTTTATGAGGGTGGCAGGAACACAAGATTCTAGTGACGCCGTAAGTATGAATGCAGGAAGATTACTTGGCAACGGAGACAGGTGAGACATGAATGAACCCAAAAAGTTACACGTGTACACAGGCATGCAGACTTCAAACTAGACCGTTTCCTAGCAGTTTGTTCTTGGGCACAGCCAGCTTCTCACCAAATGGAACCATGGCATGAACTGCTCAATCTTAACCAACACAGTACCAACTCAGAAAAATACATATTTTTTTAATTTTTTTATTTCATTGTCATGACCACACTCACAGGGAACTTAATTATTTGAAGCTATAAAAACTAAATATTCCAAAAATGTGGTTCCAATACTACAGTATAGTAGGAGAGTAAAGATGTAAGGGTTTGCTCCAATACTACAGTATAGCTGGAGAAAAAAGATGTAAAGGTTTGCTCCAATATTACAGTATAGCAGGAGAGTAAAGATGTAAGGGTTTGCTCCAATACTACAGTATAGCTGGAGAAAAAAGATGTAAAGGTTTGCTCCAATATTACAGTATAGCGGGAGAGTAAAGATGTAAGGGTTTGCTCCAATACTACAGTATAGTGGGAGAGTAAAGATGTAAGAGTTTGCTCCATTGCTCCATTGGTTAAGGAGGAACCAATAAGATTCATCAACAGGTAAAGGCCCTTGCCACCAAACCTGATGACCTGTGTTTGATCTCTGAGACCCATGATGGATGCACTCTATGGCACACAGGGTTCCGAACACACACACATGCACACACTAAATAAACAATGTAATTTTTAATGGAAAAAAATGAAAGTAAGAATATCTTCTACAAAGACTCAGCATTAAAACCCTATGTCTTACTTTTGGGAGCTCTGTGGTAACTAAGCAAACTAACAATTCATATAAACACATTTCATACTCATATCTTCCACAAAGCACTACAAAACATGACCAAATACTTCAGGTTAACAACCATTTTGTGCCAAATGATAGTTAATGATGAAGTCTTGTGTTTAAAGTTTCTGTGTGGGTTGGGGAGAGGGATTAGTGGGTTAAAGTGCTTGTACTGAAAGCAAGAAGATCTGAGTTCAAATCCCCAGAAGCCACTAATGCACAGATGCACATTGCAAGAGACTGTAACACTAGTGAGTCCCACGAGGAGACAGGGCCAGATACAGAAGTGGAGAAATCTCAGAAGCTCTTTGGGCTAGTTAGCTTGGGGTTGGCAACAGGAATACAACCAAGATGTGCTACGTCAAACATGGTAGAAGATAAGGATGGGAACTTGAGGTTGTACTCTGACCTCTATACATGTACATGAGCTTTGGACAAACACACCTCCATGTATACACATGATTGCAGAAGTGCATGGACACATACTATATACACTCACACACGAATACAAATAAACAAATACATAAATGAAGTACACATCTACAAATAACAAGTTGTCTGTTGGCTGACATATTTAGGAGCCAGAGAAGAAAAGCAGAGGCTACTGTTTAAAGGGAACAATATCGGAAAGTATTCTTCCCACATGTCTTCAAACAACACTTACTAATCTTTCTTTACTTTTTCCCCCTAAGCAGAGGGAGGGGCCATCTTTAGGCTCTGACGAGAGGTTAACAAGAAACAGAAAACCTTCCTGGTGGTCAAAAACTAAAAGGCGGGATCATTGCTTTGAGATTTCTGGGCTCTAGATATGCATTCTAACTTGAAATCCCCAAAGATGAAAACAGCTTTGGGGAAAATAAATTGTACACTGTCGCACAACAGCAAGGAAGCCTTAATGAAGGCGTGCGGCACGCCAGACTGGGCAGCCAGCCGTCAGTCACACACTTGCCTGCTGGCAGCTGTCTCATGTTCAGTCTGTCAGAGCAAGGTAAACAAACAAACAAAGAAAACAAAACAAAAACAGAAGAACCAGTCGGGGGGACTAGACTCAAGCACCCTGGAGCTGTGGCCTCGGCTTGGAGAGACAAGAGACAGAGATCCCACATACAGCATGGGTAGGTACCAGCAGGTCCCCACAGCGCACATGGTCGAGGTCCGGACTGTGTTCTTGGGGCTGGGGATAGCTTACTGGTCAAGAGCATGGACTGCTCTTCCAGAGGAAAAGAGTCTAGTTGCTAGCGCATACAGTGGGCAGCTAACAGCCTGTCACTCCAGTTCTATGGGATCTGACATCCTCTTCTGACCTCTGCAGGTACCTACACTCACATGCACATACCCACACACAGACTCACATACGTACACATTATTCAAAACAAAATAAATCTTTCAAAATTATATTACTCTCTTCAGCCTGGTTATGTGGATCACATCTGTAATCTCAGTACTAGAAAGGGGAGGGCAAGAGAGTTGCAAGTTGGTGATCAGTCTGGGCTACATTGCAAGACCTTGTCTCAAAAAAAAAAATTAATGACTCTCTTTTCTGAAATTTTTACTTTCTATCTACTCCATTCTCCAAAAGCTATGAAGCCATTTTTTAAAAGGAAGGGGAAAACCACTTCCATCTACTCGTTGCCTTTTGTCTACAAAACCCTTAAAGATGGGAAGGATTGTCTCTGCATTACAACAAATCACTGCTGATATTTGGAACCTCTGTGGTTTTGCTTGACTGTTCTCAGGTCTGCTGGGCTCCCTGAAGACCACAGAGGAGCACCACAGAAGCACCCCTATCGAGAAGAACCAGCCAAACACGAGCTCATCTACTCTTTCTGTCCACAATGATGCTCCTTGTACGGGATGCTGAGCAGGGGCAATGAGCCTTGGAAGAAGTTAGAAAACGTGCAAGCTTGGAAACAACTGGAAAGCTCCAGTTCCAATCAGAAAACCTAACCTAAACTCCCTTCCTCCATTCTGTTGTCTTTATCATTTAATCAAAGGACCTAGTAGAGGTAAAGTATTTCAGTGATCCTACATTCAAATCAGAGAACCCACATGGCAGCTCACAACTGTCTGCAACTCCAGTTCCAGGGCATCTGACACCCTCACACAGATATACATGCAGGCAGAACACCAATGCACATAAAATAATAACAGTTATTGAGAGAGAGAGGAAGGGAGAGACAGAGACAGAGAGACACAGAGAGAGAGAGGTTACAAGCACCACCCTACTTCCAGCTCATCTATTTCAGGATGAGTCGCCATGTCTGCCTTGCCACAACTTCAGCAAGCAAACGTTTCCTGGGCACCTGGGAGTTCAAAACCAAAGATGAAGCCATTCCTGCCCCCAGAAAGCTTATGATCTACCATCATTTCCAAACTGTTGGTCAGGAGCAGTTGCAGAGGTTTGGTAATGCTGGTTTCAGCACTCAGAGTGGCTGGGACAGAGTGAGGTCACTAGAAGCTACAAATGTTCACTAGGACCTTGGGCCCTTTGGCTTATTTACCCAGATCTGCCATTCAAAACATTTTCCCTGTGCCATAGCATGTTGAACACAGCAAACTCATCGTGGGAGAGAGAAAAACGGAAAACTTAGTGATGTCAGCAGGGGGACAACAGGCAGCTAAGTGGGGATGGGCACATCTCACTTAGTACAGAGCAGCTTGTTAAGGAGAAAGAACAAAGAACACAAGTAGAACTCGGCTTCCCAAACCAAGGGCACAGATGCCAAAAGCAACATGCTACCTTCAAGAAAACCCAAGTACCTCTGCACCAGTCAAACACGGGCACTGGTAGAACACAGAGAGGAGAGAGTGGCTGGAAACACGACCACAAACATCCTGAGTTTTTCACGCTAACCTCAGTGCCAGGATCGAGTGGGGGACTTCTAAGCAGGGATGTGACGGATCCCTTTGAGAAAGATGCGGCAGTGGTCACAGAGACGATGCACTAGGAAAGCGCAGACCAGGAAACTGGGAGCATGAACAAGGTAAGAGGGAGAGAGTGTCGATTCTACTGATGGTTTCTATTTCTTGGCCATTGCAGACATTGTTAGTCAAATAGTCATAATATTTCTGAGCAAGACGCTTACGCTCTCAGTGATTATTGAAACACTATCTTAGAAGTGTTTTAAACAAGCAGCACCGGCCTCTACAACCTAAGAGTGCTTGTACATCAGAGCAGTCCTTTCCTTCACATGTTCAGAAGGTAAGCTCCAAATTCATTCACAAAAAAAAAATCAGCCCATTACTGTCACTCAGTTCTCTTCATTCATAAGTTTATTTCTTTGTTTTGTTTCAGAACTTTGAATGTTCCTTTTCTAAACTGCAATGCTACATCTGAAAGGCAGAGACAAATGGACTTGTGTGGAGACTGTCAATACAATATTTTGGACATTCAGTATTCTGTTAAACAGATTCATTCTAACCTGGAACAGGAAGTTTTTTGTTTTCTTTTTCCCCCTTCAGCTCTTGCCTTGCAATCAGCACAGGACCTGAGTTCGGTCCCCAGAACCAGGCCAAGAATGACCGGACACACTATAATCCCAGCACTGGGGAAGGCTGGCCAGGAATGGCAAGCTCCAGGCCAATCAGAAACACTGTCTCAAAAGACGGTGGGCAGGATTCTTTAGAAACAACACTCAAGGTTGTCTTCTCAGGCCTCAAGGGCATGAGCAAGCACATGAGTATACACACACACACACACACACACACACACACACACACGTTTAATTAATAATGCAGAAAGTGGTTCTTAGACATCCTTACACACAGGTAGCAACCCCATATTTGTAAGTGATCCTGTTTAGGGAACTAAGCGGAATCTAAACAAATGTTTTGATAACCCAATAACTCAACAAAAGAAGAAAAAGAAAAATCCTATAAAATATGGTATATATGTAGGCAATAAAAGATTGGAGCAAAACCCAAGGTTGTGGCTTGTGGCTTACAGGGTATTGACAATGATAAGAAAACTGATGTTTAATTGGGGAAAAAATAAGCCATTTTGTCTTCTTTTAGTTGGATTAATAAATCTGAAAGGGCAACCAACCCAGAATGTCTGTTCCCTTTAGCCTGATGCAAAACAAGAAAAGCCACATGACCAAAAATAAACTACGAAAATAGATGAGTATTGATCTGGTATCATTTCTGCAGCACCTTCCTTGAGGAACTGGGAACAAAGGAAATTAAACAGCATCATTTAAACTTTTTCACTTTTGATTTCCTAGAACACAAAATAATTCCTTGAATTTACAAATAAATTATATTTCTCTTTAGTTTTAATGCAATTTCTTCCCCTAAAAAGGACCTTAAAAATGCAGTTTTTCCTACAGAACTAGCAACCTTACCAAATGTACATTCAATCTGCATGTATCTGCAGAGAGGTAATAAAGACACTAGATTGATTTGCATAATCAATACACAATTTACAGAGCTGCCCAGACAGAACCAGAAGAGAGTGTGGACGCCATTATCTTAGCTACTATAAATTAATAGTTGTTTGTGAAAACATGATCCCATTTATACTGTCTCAGTCTTGATTTGACAGGAGGCTGTGGTCATAGATTAAATATTTTTACAGTATTTATGAGACATAAATGTATTTTCAAGCAGAGTTTGGTAACACATACCTGTAATTTTAGCACTTGGGAAGTGGAGGCAGGGGGATCAGGAATTCCAAGTCAGCCTGGGCTATACAGTGTGTTTGAAACCAGCCCTACCTACATAAGATCTCATTTCAAAAAAAGAAACATGGGGCTTAGCAGTTAAGCTACTGATGTACTGATGTACAGCAGACTCAGGTCATGGTTCAGGTACCATGTTGGGTAGCTCACAACCACCTGTAATGCCAGCTCTGGGGGTCTGAAGTTGTTAGCCTCCACAGGTATCTGCATTCACATCCACAGATCCATACATGGGTAACTAAAAAATAAAATCTTTTTAAGTAAATAAGATAAAATCATTTTTAACCAGATAATCTCTAACCATGCACAAAGTAAAATCAACTTGATGAATTACATGGAGGTAAAAATTGTTGGTAACTCCCACATGTGTTTATTCATTTTCCAACATGTGCTCTAACAAACAGAATCTGTGTATATGTGTTTAGAAACGGAATTTTCAATAAATGCATGCAGAAGTTCTTTCAGAAGAAACCAGAAAGCCTAAGGCTTGTTTATTCCTCTTTCCTTCACTCCTTTCTGTTTCCTTTCTGTATTTCTGTCTGTCTTCTTCATTTTGTTAGTAAACGCACGATGGGTTTCATGCTAACATTTTTATGCATGCTTATCATGCCTTTCCTATCTTATTTTCTAGGGTGTTTGAGGTGTGCTGTTGCTGCTGTCCGCCTGTGTTCCTTGTAGTCCCAGGAAATCCAGCCTGGAGTCTCTTCCTGCTAAGCACCCCTCTATCACTGAGCTGCACTCAGCTGTCATCATCGTAAAAGCCACCCCTGGTTTGTACCTGCAGATCAAGCTGAGTCTCCACCCCAGCGAGTTGACTGGCCTTCATGGGAAATCATCAAGAGTGGGACTTTGAGAGGCTAGAGTAGTGGTTAAGGGCATGTACCATTGCTGCAGAGGACACACGTTGGGCAGCTCACAACTGCCAGTAACTCCGGCTCCAGGGGGTCTGATGGCCCTTTCTAGCCTCAGCTGCCACCTGTACTCTCATGAACATGCACACGCACACACACACACACACACACACACACACACTGTAAGGCTCCTTGGCCTCTGGCAGGCACCAGGTCTGCTGAGATCTCACCACAGTGGAGATCAGGACAGTACTCCCCAAAGCCTTGCCACCTCCAGAGTCATTGGGAATTTTCTCAGAAGCCTTCAGTGACCCAGCAGGGATCTGTCAGGTTTCCTTGCAAGACTCTCCAGGGTGTCAATGACTAATATCAAATCACACTGTTTTCTTGGAGAAGTTACATTCCTTTGGAACCGGTACACTTGGGGGATTTGGAACGGCTCTAGACACTCAAATCAAGAGGTGACAAGAAAAAGACTGACCTCAGACCTGGTGGCAGAGAAGGCAGAGAGCCACGCTTGGATCTGCTGCTGGCTGAGTCTGGCTAATTCTGAACGCCAGTGCACTTTCCAATAGGAAGTCTACTTTATGCAGCTTCAGCCCTGGTAAACGATGCACCCAGTCCCTGAGTCTCCCTTTCCTCATCTATCACAAGGGCACAGTGACATCAGACCAGGGTTCACTTAAGGTCAGTGTCTCTAGATACAAACAGGTGCCCAGTGCCCACCCGCCAGTATGAAGTGAGAACAGGCTCTTCCAGCTCAGTGGCCACCTCCTACTGTGGACAACGGTTACTAAAACCTGATACAAATGTTGACTTTCTCATACTTTCTCCAGAAGGGGAAACATTTCCTTCTCCACACAAGGGGGCCAGCAGCCACAAAAGTGTGTCACCTCATCTGTGAAGGCCTGTGCAGGAGAAAGACACATAAAGAAGAAAAGAAAACAAACAAAAACAACCAAAAGCATCACAGGATGCTTCTTCAGTTTTGGGGGGATCATCCAGAAAGCACAGTGATGGCCAGCTGGAGAGTTGCCAGGACCCAGCCACCTGTTACGCAGCTCGTGGTTATTTCCTGGGACAGCTATCCTAGGGTCATGCCTACCATTTCACTGGCAGGAAAACTGAGGCTTAGCAAATTTCGGTGAGTGGGATTTGATCTTGGGTTCCAAATGTGCAGTCACTTATATCACCTCACTGTGACATGGTGACTAGGTACACGGGGTGAAAGTTGAGGCACCGACAAGCTAAAACAGCATGAAAGAAAATGATACTCATACGGCTGTGGCTCTGTAAGACTCTAGGGAGAAGGCCAGAGACATGGCTCAGCAGTTGAGAGCCCTTGCTGCTCTTACAGAGGAACCAAGTTCCCTTCTCACATAGTGGCTCACAACTGTCCTTAACTCCAGTTCCAGGACACCCAACGCCTCCAACAGCACCAGGAACATATGTGGCCCACATATACACATGGAAGAGGAGGAGAAGGAAGAGGAAGAGGAGGAGGAGGAGGAGGAGAAAGAGGAGGAGGAAGAGGAAGAGGAGGAGGAGAAGGAGGAGGAGAAAGAGGAGGAGGAAGAGGAAGAGGAGGAGGAGAAGGAGGAGGAGAAGGAGGAGGAGGAAGAGGAAGAGGAGGAGAAGGAGGAGGAGGAGAAAGAGGAGGAGGAAGAGGAAGAGGAGGAGGAGAAGGAGGAGGAGGAGAAGGAGGAGGAGGAGAAGGAGGAGGAGGAGGACAACACAGAGGTTCAGAGAGTGGTGTCACACACCTGTAATTACAACACTTGGGAGGTAGAGACAGGAGTCAGGAGTTCAAGTTAATCCTTATTTATTTAGTGGCCTAGGCTAACCAGCCTGGACTACATGAGACCCTTCCTCATAAAAGAAAAGAGGGGTCAGAAGAGGAGGAATGGGAAAAGGGGGGAAGGGAAGAAGCGGCAGCAGGGGAGGGGGAGGAGGCAGGAGAGGACCTAGGGGAGTGGGAAGTCACATTTCCTTCAACCCAGAGTGTGGAGGATCTTGGGAGGAAATTTCTAGAATTACAAGTCAAGACTGAGACTGTTCCTGCCTGACCTGTCATAGAATCATGGAATTGCTTAGGACACGATATTTCAACTCCAGATCTTGCGGTTGGTGGGATGGGTCACAGAGGGTCCCCTCCTCCCTGCCCCAGTCCCACTCCCTGCCAGTGTCCTCTCTCACACCCAGTGATGCCTTGCACAGCAGTGTTCCTGGTCTCATTCCTAACAAGACATCCAGCCGCGCTGTAGCTGACCTTTAAGAAAACCGAACTACCACTCTTAATAAAGCATTTTCTAGAATATAAAATGATTCCACGGTGGAATGTCCTCTGTCACTTACTGTCACTGGAGGGTATTCCACTCATTAAAAGTGGCCTCTCACAATCCTCCTGGCTCGCCACACTCTGATTTCTATTCCTCTTTCTCTTGCTGCATTTAGCATTAAGGTTGACAGAGGGGAGATAAATGGATACTTGAAAGTCATCTGATTGGAAATATTAAAGCGTTAGGCTTTGTACAGAAGTCAACTTTAGGACAGTTATTTAATACACAGAGAAAGGGAAGTCAGTGTCCACCAAAGAATATTCCTAGACAAGTGAACGCCAAGGTCGGCCAGCGGCCACTCACACGCTGGGTCACTGAGGACCAAAGGAACAGGCAGCGTGAAGCAAGTCAGTGCTCCTCCGGGAATTTAAACCTGGAAGTGACTTTCGTGGACTAAACAGAGACAGGAGGGCTGGTCACCAAACAATCGTGGAAGTTAAGGGCAGTGTGGTAAAGCAAACAGGAAAAAAGTGAAAAATGGCTTATGAGAGAGAGAATTTTATACAACCTGCCAGAAAAGAAGATTTCAAATCAAAGGAAAGCAGAGGCAGAGGCTAGACAGACAGCCAGACAGACGTGGTTAACAGTCCAAATTATCCTGCAACCTCCAGTCTACAGAGGGACATCTGGAAGCCACAGAAGCCCATTCTAAGCCTAGGAAACGCTCCAGAACAAATTTAATGACAGAGGTGCTGGAATCAGCCATTCCCCCATCAGCTAACTCCTTTGTGAGGCCAGGCCCAGACTTAGCTTTCTGACTTAAAGAGTACTGAGCAATCGACGACCAGACCTTGGTAATGATATATGAACTCGATCCCTAGCCCCTCTCTCAAGGACAATTAGACTCCCTTTGAAAATTCGGATTGCTCCTTTTGCAAGGATCCCAAGTGGACTTGCAGTGGTGGTGGGAGCTCGATGCTTAATCCTGCACCTGATGCTTCCATTATCTTCTCTCTGGAATCTCCACAGGCATTTCTCCTTCAGAACTCTCTACAGTGGCAGTGCAAAGATGGAATTCAGTCTCCACTGTTGCACTAGCCAGTACCAGGATGCTAGCCTTGGTAGACCGAAGGGCTTGTAGGAGTCCCCGGCCCTCTTGCAGACACCTGCACCTCTAAACGGGGTCAGAGAGTGTCTTTACTCCAAGCTCAATGCCCATATTTGTAATCCCTGCACCAGAAAGGCAGAGTCAGAGGACTGTGAGCTCAAGGCTAGCCTGGACTACACAGTTAGAGGAAGGATATAAGAGAGTTGGAGGGAAGGAGAGGGGAGGTAAAGGCTATTCCAAGATCAATCCCATTAGAATTCAGAGCAGGGAGTCTAGCTGAATGCCCATTTCTTGACCATCGCACTTGTCTCTACCATCTCACAAATGTCTGTTGAGCCTCTGTTTCATTTCTAGAAATAACTGGGGGCTGAGGAGCAAGTGGAATGGGCCCAGGGTATAGAAAACCCTGAAGCCACCACACTGGAGGACACGGAACTGGAAGAGGGACTGGGGGGAAAGAAAACAAATGCCTGTCTATCTTAGACAGGAAGAGTACTAGCAAGCAGAGTACAGGAGCTCCAGCTTCCACAGCAAAGGAGAATGACTAAGCCAGAGTCAAAGGACAACGTAGGAGAAATACACGCAACCAGTAAGTCCAAGGACAAATTTCCTTAGTGGTAAGAAGGGCTTTTCAAACTGAAGATGAAAGAACCCAGAAAATAAAAAGGCAACTGTCAGGGGAAAAAAAATACAGAAGATGGTCAAGTCACCTCCTAACTACAGCAGTTCTTTTTTTTTGTTGTTTTGTTTTGTTTTGTTTTGTTTAAGATTTACTTATTATGTACACAGAAGAGGGTGCCAGATCTCATTGCAAATAGTTGTGAGCCACCATGTGGGTGCTGGGAATTGAACTCAGGACCTTTGGAAGAGCAGTCGGTGCTCTTAACCTCTGAGCCATCTCTCCAGCCCTACAGCAGTTCTAATTAAAGTGTCATCAAAGACAAGTTTGTCCCCAAGTCCTGCTAGTACAAAGGACTGAATCACAGCCACTCTCCAGCCCTGTGGCTAATAACAGCAAGCATTGGTCTTCGCCCTAAAAAAATCAAAATATATACATTCCCTGTAACTAGTTCTTCCGTTTCCAAGAACCTACTGTGTATCATAGGACCACGCATGTCAGCAGGAAGGCATGGAACTCACTAAAGCATCACTTCCATGAGCCAAACTGAAACATAATTCAGTAGAAACATCCTATGATTGCTATGGGATGTCTTTCTGTATTCTGTGAATATGTGTGGCCCCCATTGGATAAAAAATAAAGCTGTTTTGGCCTATGGCAAGAAAACTTAAGCCAGGCAGGAAATCCAAGCAGAGATACAGGGAGATGAAGGGCAGAGTGGGGAGAGACACCCCCAAAGGAGCAACAAGATGCCAGCAGACCGGTAACACCACAGCCATATGGCAACATGTAGATTAATAGGTATGGGTTAATTTAAGATGAAGGAGCTAGCTAGCAAGAAGCTTAAGCCATGCGCCATACACTTTGTAATTAATATAAGCCTCTGAGTAATTATTTTATAAGCAGCTGTGGGACCACAGGTGGGACAGATTCCTTTGGACTGCTGGGCAAGGCAAGACCAGAGAAATTTCCAGTTATAAAGGGTGCCCAGAAGTGGTGTGGCAAGAGTTTCCACCTAAAACCTGAGAGAGCTTAAGAAGAGATTATAAATGTAGCTAAGAGCACCTTCCTAGTTCATCTAGACCATGTTGCTCACAGTGGGCTACAGTACAGACACATGTCCCCTGGCCACAGTGGCCGTCAGCAGCAACATGGCGGACTCCCAAGGTCTCTGACAAGCCTAGGCTGCAATACAAAGAGGCTTCTCCCAGCCAATGCCTTCAGACTTGGGAGCACAGTCTCGGGCTTAAAAAGACAGGCATACTACTTAATACTGCTTCCCAGAATTGGGGAGGTAAGCGTGATTTGTGGTACCTGCGCCATATTGAAAAGCCGAGTGGGGTGGAGTCAACAGCCAAAGTCGCTGCACAGCTTAGCAGTTTAAAATCTCTCCTGGCCTGAAAAGGATTATAGATATACAATAAGACAGATTCAGGTGGAAAAAACCTCTAAACGGTTTACAATGTATGTAAAAGATATATAGGCTTGAGAGAGAGAAGAAAAAGGATGTAGATAGTCATAAAAGTAGTTTTAAAAAGTAAAATAATATTTAAAAATATAATAAGTCATGTAAAGATGGATATTACACAGAGAGTCTGGATTATATTGTCTTTGGGATTTTTAGCTGGAGATAGACATTTTACTGTAAAGACTACTGAGTTAAACATATATAATTTTTTAAAGGTATCTTGACTACAAAATTTGGGTCTAAGAATATGTTGCTTTGGAAAGGAGGCTCTGCTTTTATTTTCACAGGAAACAAGAGGCTATGGATTTGTTCCAGGTTAAGATGAATCAGATTTGATCAAGAAAGACCTCCTGAACCTTTCTTGACAGAATGTATCTATCAACAAAGGTTATAGCTGGTCTTTCCAGGACTTGACCATTATCTTGAATTTTCTCAGGATCCCCATAAGATTGACAGCATCCCTAGTCAGCAGGAAGTAGCCTATAGGACTATGCCCATATTCCCCCCCTCAAAAGTGGATTATGAATATTTGTCTTTTGTTTAGGAGGTTAGTGACAAATTGCTATTGGTCATAGTGAATCTCTTTCTAAAAGACGAAAGAGGGATATGATATAGAGATATAGAATATAGATATGATAGGATAAAAGGGTAGATTATTGAATCTACTTTTAAAAAGCAACAACTCATTTGAGATGTTTTACATTGCTGTAAATTTTAATTTATTGATTCAAATTTAAAGTTAATTTTGTTAAACTTTGTATATTTCTACTCTTGTTTAAGGTACTATGTTTATGCAATTTACTTAAAACTGTAAAATACAATTAAAAATACAGATTAATAATCATCTATGATAATCAAATTTATAGTCATGTTAGTTAAGTTTTTTAGGTATACAAAGGTATATTTCAATTAGTTAGGTAATCTTCAAACACTTCAAAGACCTACAGAATATGGCATTTAAAATGTTTTAAGAACTTAGACTTTTCCGGACAATGAGACATGTCTGCTCCTGGCAGCACCAATTACTTCAAAGAGGATGATAGGCATCCAAGAAACTCATTATAGAGTTTGCTTTCTTTGTGGCAAAAGTTAGCCACTGGGCAAAAAAAGTGCCCTTGCCTTGACTGCTTGACAGGATGTTGTATAAACTGGACATGCAGGACCCATAGGAAGGTGACCACTGAACTTTGCAAGGCCAGATGGTCCTTCAGGTTCCTGCTTCTCAGAAGAAACTGCCAGAAATTCTATAGAACACAGGGAGAAGCAACTGACGAACTTTGTCTGAATGGGTGGAACTGTCCTTAAAATTTCCTACTTTAGTGAAAGCTATGCCAGAGACTCTAGGCCTATAGGCTGAAGATAGATGACCCAACATTACAGAGGAACTTTGCATGATCATCCAGGCAGCCAGATGTCTCTGTCATTTCTAAAGTTATAGAAGTTGCTTGTAATGTACTTCCTGTTTACTCAGGTAATATTATATCCTTCTGGGGTCTTTGATGGTGTTGAAGACTAGAGAGTTATAATTATAATTTTCCTTAGTCATGACAAAAGATATAAATTAGATATAAATTAGATATAAAATTTTAGACTCCCAAAAATAGGATAGATGATAGAATATTTCCTTTAATTTTGCCAAATGCAAATATACTAGATATTGTAACTGTAATTCTTGCTTGGTAACTGTTTTGTTATGTATAATTTTACTACATTAAAGTTAAAAACCTTCCTTTTTGATTAGACAGAAAAGGGGAAGTGTTGAGGGATATCTTTCTGTATGCTGTGAATATGTGTGGCTCCCATTGGATAATAAATAAAGCTGTTTTGGCCTATGGCAAGAAAGCTTACAGCCAGGCGGGAAATCCAAGTAGAAATACAAAGAGATGAAGAGCAGAGTGGAGAGAGATGCCAGCCACCGCCAAAGGACCAACAAGATGCCAGGAGATCAGTAACGCCACAAGTCACATGGCAACATATAGATTAATAAGAATGGGTTAATTAAAGATGAAAGACCTAGCTAGCAAGAAGCTGAAGCCATAGGCCATATAGTTTGTAATTAACATAAGCCTTTGAGTAATTATTTTATAAGCGGCTGTGGGGCTGTGGGTGGGAGAGATTTGACTGGACCTCGGGCCAGGAAGGACCACAGAAACTTCCATCAACATATGATCAGCAAACTGAGGGAGCTACATACACAGCAATCCATCATACAGCAGAGTTGTTAAAGAAGAAAGGGGATAGCACAGAGTGGTTGCTGGAAGTGAGCTGCGATGGTTTAGATAGTTTGTCCCCCACAGGTCCTTGTGCTGGAAGCTTGAACACAAGTATGGTGGCCTAAAGATGGCTCACCTGTAAGAGGCTGATACCATTCTGGAAAACTAATGATGTCAGTCTCCTAGAGTAGATTACTCACAAGAATAGCTTGTCATGCAGTGATACCACCCATACTTGGCTTCAGCCTATAGCCAGTTCTTTTTTTGTTTCTCCACCATGTCATAATGCAGCACAAGACAGGATATCATCACTATCCTGGACTCTCTGTGGGCTGAATGCTTTATGAGCTATCCAGCATCTGGTATTTTGTTAACAGCAATACTAAGTGAACTAATGCATATATTTAGAGCTCCTACTATGGCGGGGGGAGGGGGGATACACACACACACACACACACAAATGGGATGGGGGGAATTGTGGAATAATCCTTTTGTATAATGTAAAGATTTGTCACTCAAATTGGTTTAATAAAAAGTCAGTAGCCGGGCAGAAAGTATAGGCAGGACAAACAAACTAAGGATGCTGGGATGAAGAAGGGTAGAGTCAGAGGAGTTGCCAGAAGACACAAAGGAAGCAATATATGTAGAAAACGAGGTAACAAGGTATGAGCCACTTGGCAGAGGGTAGATTAGAAATGTGGGTTATAAGGGCCGGGCGTTGGTGGCGCACGCCTTTAATCCCAGCACTCGGGAGGCAGAGGCAGGTGGATCTCTGTGAGTTCGAGGCCAGCCTGGGCTACCAAGTGAGCTCCAGGAAAGGCGCAAAGCTACACAGAGAAACCCCGTCTCGAAAAACCAAAAAAAAAAAATGTGGGTTATTTTAAAATGTAAGAGTTAATTAATAACAAGCCCGAGCTATCAGCCGAGCATTTATAATTAATATTAAGCCCCAGTGTGTTTATTTGGGAGCTGCTGGCAGGACAGGAAACCTCCACCAACAGAGAGACACAGAGACAGAGATGGGGAGAGATAGACAGAGAAAAGGGAGGGAGAAAGACAGAGAGAGAAGGGGAAGGGAGAGAAACAGAAAGAGACAGAGAGAGAGAGAGAGAGAGAGAGGAGGGAGGGAGACAGAGAGGGAAAGACAGAGAGATAAAGAGAGAGATGGGGGAAGAGTACTACCTAATAGCAGTCCAGGTAGCTTTGTTAAGTGCCTTGTCCTCTCTAGATTAACTATGAGGACATATTTAAAGATCAGTTGGAAGGGGTAACAGGTTATTAGCCTGGTTAGCCTGCCCATGGCAGCCACACATCTCATTCCAACCTGCCTTAGAGAATTATTCAGATTTTTTTTTTTTTGGTTTTTTCGAGACAGGGTTTCTCTGTGTAGCTTTGCGCCTTTCCTGGAGCTCACTTGGTAGCCCAGGCTGGCCTCGAACTCACAGAGATCCGCCTGCCTCTGCCTCCCAAGTGCTGGGATTAAAGGTGTGCGCCACCAACGCCCGGGCGAGAATTATTCAGATCTTGGTAGGGCTTGGAGTAATACATCTTCATAGAGACTTTTCTTTGTGTGTCTTTTTTCTGAGGAATAGCATCTCAAGTAGAAACAATGGAACTGTGAGTTGAAAAGTGGAAGAGTGAGGGAGCCAGGCTTAATGACACACACTTGTAATCTTAGTCCTTTGAAGGTGGAGACAAGAGGATCAGAAGTTCAAGGTCATCTGCCCTCAGCTACAGAAGGAGTTCAGAGGAAGTCTAGTTCTACCAGGAGATCCTGTCTCAAAACAACAACAACAAAATAAACAGAAAGAAAGAAAGGGGGGAACTGACAATGCAACATAGCGCTCTTAGGGAAGCCATTGTTTTGATGACCTTCCGCAGTTTCTCTCTATTCACTCTGAAGCCACGAGCGCACTGACCAGCCATGCACTGTCCCCACAGTGATGGCCACGAGGCTCATTGGCCTGGAAAGTATGGGGAGAATTTTCGAAGCTAGTCATCAGCATCGTCTACATGATTGCTGTTTTCCTACAGGAGTATTTGACCAATCAGAGGGCCAAATGCTAAGTTGTCTTCGGATACCGAGTTTGTCCTTTTCTTAGGAAGCATTATCAGAGGTAAAATAAACCCAAGTACTTGGAAGAGCAAATGAATCTTGCTCAATAGACACAGACACAGATAGTTTATTTAGAATAGGAAAACTGGGTCCCCAAATAAAAGATGTCCAGACTGTGCATTCAAGTGAGTTGTGTGCTAATAATACAGAAAGGATGCCCCTTGTCAATGATTTGAAAACATCCTGTCATTGTGAAACTAATACTTGCTAGAATTAACCATACAGGGTGCAAAGGAATGGACTACAATCTTCATTGATTCTTCTGGAAGCACAGACTCCGCTGGGTGCAGCCCTGCCCACCACCTCCCAAATACCTAATGCCTAGCTGGGGCCCGATGAGAAATCCTATAGAATGTATGATCAAGATCAATATTTTCCAACCTGAAACATATGTAGCCTCATGTTTAGCTTGAAAGCTGCCACTATGAGGGATATCCAGGCTTTGGACTTTGTGATACAATGCCGTCACTCACAAAGTATCAGGCTGCTCTCCTAGGATCATACAACTCACAAGGTACAGAATAGATGAGTCTGCTTCCCGAGCCTTCTCTGACTGATGAGGAAACCCTAGCTCTCACATGCAATATGCAATGTGTTTTCACTGCCAGTCATAAAGATAGAGACGATATCTGTATCCTTCATAGCTTCTCCAACTCCTGACACCCCTAAACTACTTACTGTGTGACAAATGTACAGAAATATCTTCAATGAATGGACCTGTCTGCTTATGTATCATCACCAACATTTTCATCATAGCACCTAGAGAGGAGGAACAGCAAAGTTTATTCTTAGAAGGCCAATGGTCAAGCAAGGAGACTGGCCATCTTTGGTGGACTATGCCCTGTGAGGCTTAAAGGGGGAACAGCACAGAAAGGCATCACTTAAATTCCAGGTCAAGACAAGAACAGATGTGTAATACACAAAAGTGATACCCAGTTCTTGTATTATTGTATATATTCAATCTTGTATCATTATACAAACCTGGTATGAGAAATCACAACCTAGGCCTATGGAGGTTTCAAGATGAAGCCTCAAACATTATTAAAAGTTTGGGACCTGTAACTGTGTAGAAATCATAGAAGTACTTGTACAAGTGAACAAGCATAAATTGCAGGTAACTACTACATGTAAGTCAAATGCAATTCTAAAGCTGTCCTTAAAGCAACATACTTCTGATCTGGGCCCACAGGTTGCTACTACTTCAGGTGCAAACTCAGCTCAGTCCAAAAGTGTTGCTGAGGAATGGCAAGATGACTCAAAGGTGAAGGTGATGGCCAACAAGGCTGGAGAACTGAGTTCAGTTCTCAGAACTCACACGGTGAAAGGAAAGAACCAACTCCCACAAGTTGTCCTCTGGCCTACACACACACACACACACACACACACACACACACACACACACACACACGCAAACTGTAATAAAAAGTGTGAATGCCCCTGACACCCAGGTCAACAGAGTGACCACACACAGTGTCAAGTCCATAGCAGGTGCTGCTGCTTGAACTGCTAAACGTGACGCTCGCCCCTCTGAGTTGAC
The DNA here is from genome assembly GCA_902168325.1 of Peromyscus nudipes. Classification (NCBI taxonomy): domain Eukaryota; kingdom Metazoa; phylum Chordata; class Mammalia; order Rodentia; family Cricetidae; genus Peromyscus; species Peromyscus nudipes. The sequence goes on along the minus strand of CABHPH010135028.1, from coordinate 9,764 downwards.
CCAGGAGAAGGCCCTCTCTGATTTAGAAGCTACAAACTGCTCTGTAGGATGCCCAGGGCTCTAAAGAAGCAAGACTCTTGGTTAAAGACCCTGAGAATGGCTGACTGTACCTCACTCGTCTTCCTTTCTCTATCAGCCCCAAAATGGGGATTCAGTGGGAATCCAGACTGTCCAGCCTCCCTGGGGAGATTCTAGCAAGTCTGGCTCTTGGTTCTATGCCACCAGTTGCACCTCCAACAAGCCTACCACTGAAAAGGAGGCTTGACTCCTTGACATGGCTTACTGATCAACATGTAGGAATCATCATTTCTTACTGTGAAAATTCTAGAATGTTAGAGCTAAAAGGTGAAGAAGGCATCTGCACCTGAGTGGTAAGTGAGCAACTGATCTGGGCTCAGTGGGAGGCGACTTGGCACTTGGTGTTAAGTTGAGTAGATAAAGAAGTATTCTGCCTGGGAAGGCTACCCAGAGCCCTGCACTGAGTTCTAAATCAGCAAGTGTGAAAAAAAAGTTACATGTAACAGGAGCTATAAAGTGGTGTTATTATCTTATAATGGTTTTATTTTGAAGATTAAAATCTGGCATGATGATGTCATTCTTATGTAAATGATCTCTGTGGTGCTGAAAGAGACAAAAGGGATTTCATACTCAGCACATTTTTCTTTGGTCAGTTACACTCCTCCAACACCATTTACTTTGGTGCTCACATCTTTAACCGGAAAGGCCACCAAGACACCTTTGAATTGTCTTACACTTACAAACCATGATTTGATAAACTCTCATCTCAGATCATCTACCTGTCTCTCGGGGGTAAAACAGTCAAATCTGTGCAAGGACACTTTTCAGTACCAACTGGCTGAGTTTCCCAGGATTCCCTGCTGAATATGTAATATAATGAATTCCTTGTGGCTGGTTTTGTCTCAATTCTGTAGAGCAGAGCTTTCTGACATTTAGTGCAAGTAGGTTTTAATATCTACATTACACACATTCTCTAAGATCCTCCAATTAACATATGAATTAACATTATGAACTCTTGAAATTTTTTTGAAATGTAATTAGTTTCACTATTGCACAATTAACTTTCAAAACTATTATCTGGAACTTTTAGGAGGAGAGAAAGAAACTGTAGCATTAATCAAGTCAAAATGGGATGGGAAAGGCCTGTGTACGCAGGGTCTTTCACTTAAGTGCCCATATTTACCTTCTGAATGTAAGGGAAACTGAAACTTGCCATTCTTGCACAGTTCATCAAACACATGATGCCAAACACTCTTTGAAACTCATTCATCAACTGCTCCCATTAACGCAACAGGCAGAAAAACGTGAACATACCTCATGCAAGTTGCTCCTTCCAACAACTAAAAAGCCGTGGACAGTAGCTAAAATCTCAGTTTTCTTGACTACAGACTCCACGGGAGTCAGTTTATGTCTGTCTTGATGATACATGAATCCTCAGAAGCAAAGGTGGTACCTGGCACCAAACACTAGCACAAGTTAAGAGGTGGGACTGATCAGTAAAGTGATGAAAATAAGCCCCCCTGAGTCTCACACCTGAAATCTGAATCCTAACGAAGAGACTGTAAGTGGCTTTCTCCAAAATACATACAGCCAGTCAGAGCGCAGCACTCCAGAAGTTCTCCTTGCTAACCTACTGTCCAACTTGGCAACATGATACCCTTGACCGCTAGTTTTTATTCTCGGCTCTCTCCAGGAGTTGACATGCCTTCTCTCAAGCACACAGTCCTTCCAGCTCCTTACCTCTCATCACAAACTGTCACCTAGGATGCACTGAGAGCCAGAAACACTGTTTCAGACAGGAAATGCAGACTCCCCACAAAGGTCAGGCTATCCCAAGATGGCACCTTCCTTCCCGCCAATAGCCATGTTTGGACTTCATTGGCACTTAGCAGAGTGCTATTTTTGAATATTTAATGCCTTTCCCCTTTTCTAATGTATAAAAATAAGTGAAAGAGTAAAGTACTGATTTGTGCCGCCAAAAACCTGTTAAAACTGAAACAAGCTAAGTCATTAGCAATGCTGAAATAATAGGTACTCTCACTGGACTTAATGAAGTTCTGTTTTAAAGGACAAGAATGCTAACGGGTATACAGCAAAGGCTGGGAAATGTCTCTAAAGATGACACAGAGTTTAGGACACTGTTTTTTTTTTTTCATCTTGGGCAATGAAAACCCTCTGATAGATGAATTTCTAGTTCGTCCATGGACTCTTCAGCTCAGAACAGGTTTGCACAATGAATTGAGTATTAACAAATAGGACTGTCAGTAATGGACAAGACCTTTGTCCCCTACCAGGTAAATAAATCTCCATATTGATATATCCTTAATAGACTAATAAGAAATTTAGAAAAAGCCAATAATAAAAAGTTTATAAAAAAGAGTGATGTGAACTCAAATGAAAAGTGCTTTTATCGTTTTACTGGGAAAAGCTTAATTTTTCCCTTAAGAAGTTATTAACATATGGAAAATGTATTTATCTAGAACATCAGGGTACGCTGATGAGTGTGCATGCTATGTGTGTGTATTCTGCAGTATATTATGATAGCCGAAAGTCTAAAACCATTTGTTTTCACAATTTAAAAATTGTAAGCAATACCAAAATATAATTTAAAAAAAAAAAAACGGCACTACCACAGAAATAGCAATCCTTAACTTAGTTCGGGGCAACTGAAGTTCCCATGTAAATAGTACAGGATATGCATTCTAAACTAAATTATCTTCAGTTGAAAGCTAGACTTAAAACCAACCCATGCCTATACATATACCCATGTACAAATGAGGATGACAACATATTGTTCTCCTCAGGAATTTTCAAAGCTCTTACTATTCTGTTAAAGTGCATGGTATATGAAGACTAACTCATGAGTGTATAAATGCATCTTTAAAAAAAATCTTCTTAGGGGAGTTTCTAGGCAGGCATATTTGAATCTGACTTTTTTTGTTAATACCCAAATTATAAACCTTTGCTCTCAGACATCCAGAGGAGAGATGCTAACTGTGCTGTGTACTGCCATCCTAATGATACCCCCAAGATCAGCCTGGTGCCTGGAGCTGTGGTGGGGTCCCCAGGTGCCTGGATGATGGCTGCCTGATCATTATCCCTGCAAAGACTAGAGCTACTGAAGTTTTCAAGAATCTGCATCTTACTCGATCTCTTTCATCTCTAATAATTACTAAACTGGTGTAATTACTAGAGGTGGAACGTGATGCAGGCAAAAGCCCACACTGACTGAAATTAAAGTTGGTTTGGGTTTTTTTTTTTTTTTAAGCCATGATTCTGCTTAGTTTTCAAAGATTTATCTTGTGTCAGGCTTTTATGCCAAGAGTTGCATAATTATTTAAACCCTTTAAAAGCTCTCCTTCCACTGTTTGATTAATGCTGTAACAGAGCTGTTTAAATTTACTAATGTTAACTTTAAGTTTTAATTGCTTTGTGATGCCATTGTGGCGAACGAATTTTAAAGTAGACAATTCCAATGGGCAAGGAGTCGAGATCCTGGCCAGGACACTGTGGAATCCCCACACAAAACCACAGAACCATATTTCATGTTTAATTGAAATAAGATTAGAAAGTCACACATACCCACACACCCACCCCCAAAGAACTAACTTTAACCTTTGACAGCACACCAGGAATCAATGGAGAAAAAAATTAAATACATCTGAGAAAACACTCAGCAAGGAGGTTGATTTTGAACGTCTGCCTTTGTATCAAAACCTCACACAATTCAAAAGCATTCTTTAACATACTATTTCATGACAGCATTTGCATTTTTAACAAGCCAAGAGACTGCTAAACAGCACAAATCTCTGTATTGTCTTCTCTTAAAAATAACTAACAAATTTAATACCATATCCATTTAGGTACAGTCCTAAGGTATGTGTTCTATGGTAAGAAAATGAATGACATTAAATCAACCATGTGAGCCAGTGAGATGAATTAGTAGATCACAGCAATAGAAAGAACAGATCCTTCCAGAAATCCCCGCACTGATCTCCGGGTAGACTTGCTATATTCCACCACCCAAACCTCCTTTTCCTATGGTAAGCTCTACATCAAAACCAACACTCAGACAAGTAGTGAAGACATGTTTCAGTTTGTAGCAGTCAGGGTTTCTCCAGCCTTTATCAGAGTGGCCAACCCTCAGCAACAAACTTCCTTTAAAAAACAAAGGGTCTGGGTGTTACAAATACCATTACAAGTGAATTTACAGCATTTGCCCTGGTCCAAATAAGTTACAAGGGAAAAAGTTGTAAACTTCTGTCCCTGCCATCAATAAGAACTATGATGGATTTTAAGGATCTGGGAATATTCTGGCAACAATAACAAAAAAAAAGAAAAAAAAGAGGGAAATTATTAACAGCTTGCTTCATAAAGAGCAGCTAATCTCAACTCCCTTTGTAATTTCATTTTTACATGTATGCTTTTATGTTCAATATCCGATTTTCTTTACCCTTTTTGGGTGGAGGAATAAAAGGCAACAATCCTCTCATTCATCAGACAGATGTTTTTGTTTAGAAGGCCGAGTGGGATCGTCTGCTGCCTTCCCTTTAAGGAGGTGCAGGCCGAGCTCTGGAGGAGGCTCGCTGGACCATCAGCTCTGGAACTTTGACTCTCAGGATCCCTGCCAACTGTAATTGCTGTTTTTGTTTATTTCGAATTGTCTGCTGATTGGACTATAATCAATTTAATGACTTCAACATCTAGTCAGTATAATTTAGAGGTGGTGGAGGGAAGAAAGACTCACTGACTGACAGATAAATAGAAGCAGAACTGTCAGAGGGGGTCTGAATGGCAGACTCTGTTTCCAACCACTGCCTTTTTTGTATCCAAATCTAAAACGTGAATGCATAAATTTCTGCATGCCATGCAGTTAGTACTTTGCCTTTACAAATCCTGGAAAGGAATATTGATTCAGCTACCTAATGTGTATCCATACATGTGCATTTATGTGTGTCTTAGTTTATTTATGTGTGTCTTAAAACTTAGGTTAGGATCTAGTTATCAAGAAGAGTCACAGTTAACATATCAAAAGTAGTTTTCAAGAAAAAGTCATATTGCTTTTTGATAATGAAAAGCAAGATATTATATTTCCTTTTAGGCAAGAGGCTTTTCATACAAAATCCAAGATCATTCTTTGTTTCTTTTCTATAACATCATTCCTAAACCTAAACTGAATCAATACTGGAGACAGGATTTTTTTTTCTTTTTTAAAGAAAGAAAGCACATGGAACATACCAGAAACACTTTCGTCACTGTTATATTTTACCTTGCTACACGTGCGCGCGTGCGTGCGTGCGTGCGTGTGTGTGTGTGTGTGTGTGTGTGTGTGTGTGTGTGTGTAACTCTGAAAAAAGAAAAAACATGAAAACTGGGGGGGTAATATTTCTATTAAATTTGGGGACCAAGAAAGTTCCCAGTCATGACTTTTTAACATCTGCAGTGTTTATGTTTTCCACTAGTGAAAAACATAAAATGCATAGGTTTTTCTGACATTCCCAAGGCTTGGAACTTAAAATACACTTTTTTTTTCAACTTCTCTCATTTCTATTCCTTCTTTAAATTGGGAGCTGATTTTTTGCCACTTCATTATATTTCTAAAGAAATCACTCCTCAAAAAAAATCCATTTATAAGTACAAAAGACAGTAAATGGGGAAAAGGTAACTCTACGTGTGGTGAGTTCAGAATGTGCCAAGTTACAAAGGGTTAGCATCGGGCACAGCCAAGTTAAACAAGGCACTCTGGGGGCTCTCTTTTTCCCTGGCTCCCACCATCCCTCTCTGGAGGTCCCTGGTATGATTTACAGACACCTGAGGGTCCGGAGAGCCTGCCTGTGTCTCTTGTTGTTTAACTTGGCCATTGAAATGACTAAGTGCTCCCCTCTCTCCTCTCCAGCTTCAAAACTTGGCTCTCTTTGAGTATCTCACACCTTTATGCAGTAGACCACTTTTTCCTTCTAACTGTGTTTTCTGGAGTCAACTTAAGAAAAAAAATGTTATCAGGTAAAATGGCTGAGAAAATTCCACCAAACAAGCACCACAAGAAATAGAATAAAGAGCCAGCAAGAAAAATAGAAATAGGTCACAATTGACCAATTTGATACAACTGATTTGCTGGCTCTAAAAATAAGCTGACAGTAAACTACTCTGAGTGAGGTAATCTTAACATTGTCTATTCTCAGGGACGAAGAAAGTATCTAAATAATACAGAAAGGAGAATGGAGGGAGGGGCTCATTTAACTGTCTGGCCATTCATTCCTTTAAATACTGGCTTTACTTCCCCTTGTCATTAGTCAGAAGGGGGTCACTCCAAAGATGCAGGATAAACACAGACTAAGGTCTTTGGATTTATATATGGCAGATCGGTTTGGATACTAGGGCTTTGAGTGTCTGGTAGGTAAGGAAGTTCCATGTCTCAAAATGTATTTCATGGGATTCATACATAGAAATTAGTATCTGGGATTCTGGACAGCTTTAATGTACTTTAAATGGAATAGGTGACTCCAGCCGGGCTTGCTTTTCCTATAGCCAGAAACAGGGAACCTACTGAGGTGGGCTAATTAGGCAACCACCCCCAAAGTTTGCTATTAAAAAGGCACAGTATAATTTTAAGTAGGCATAAATATCTACTCAAAGCCCCCAAATTGTAGGAATTCCCTAAAATAAATGCATCTGATAAGATAAATTTCCTGGGAATCCACATTTCAAACATCTGGTTAGAAGTAAGAATTCCAAACTAACCGTTATTTTGTTTGAATGCTTTTACCTGCCTAATGGAGACTACTCTCTTGGGGTACAAGTTGGAAATGATAGCAAAAGTGACAGCCATCAGAACTATCTTTTAAATGCTGTTTGTTAAAGAAATAATAGACAAGTTGGAAATTGAACACAGAACTTGGAGTTTTTAGGATTTGGTGCTTTTTCATGATCTCTAACATCGTTTCCAAGTTGGTTTTCACAAAATCCACACTTCTGCTGTACTGTCAATCACCCGGGAAAATCACAACCCATCGTTTTTAACGATAAATTATCAATCAGCTCTTCATAAGTGAGGGGCACTCAAATCACCATCCCTGCTTACAGCAAAAGACAGCTCACTGCTTACTATTACAAATATCAGCTTATCTTTCATAAAGAAAAAAAATCCCTTCTTGCTGGTTTTAAGGATTCAAGAGTGACCTTCTAAACAACATAATGGACTCAGAACACTCTTAGAACACACTTTGAAAAATAAAGACATCCTTCCAGGAAGACAGAGGTGAACCAAGATCGTGAAGAAAGCAGCAGTTACTTAGCAAGAAGCATCCAGAATGCCACTCTAGTTCTTCCAAACGACTCACATCACAATCCCTCATTTGACACGGCCCATGTAAATATGTATTTTTCCAGGCAAATGCACACCCTGAAGAAAAACAAGCCCGATCTTCAGTGAGGACTGTGCTATTTTTATTCCTGTCTTCAGCTTTTCACCCCCAAAGCCTAGCCAGCCCACCTGAGCCAGTGACTCTTCTGGGAGGACTCCAAGCAGCTGATGGGGAGAACACTGCTGTATATGTACACACACACACACACACACACACACACACACACACACAGAGCTAAATCTTTGATTTTAATGTGGATATTATATTAGCACTTGGCAGTTGAAGCCCAGAGGCTGTGTTTTTTTGTTTTGTTTTGTTTTTTTACTGGAGATATTGGATCGGGTCTTTTGCAACATACCAATAAAACAAAAGAATCAAACGTCCTTCTTCTTACTGGCCATTTTCTCTCTTATTAACGTAAAAACTATACAGGTCTTCTGTCCAGGTATTTTACAGTTCAACTTAGCCAAGATTTCCCAGAAAATATAGCTTCCCTCAATGGCCTATCAAACCCTCCATGCAAAAGAAACCCTCTTTAGAAGCTGGGGGAATGCATGCATTCACCATCCACAAAACTTTCACTACGAATTCATTCTGGGGGTCAGGTGAACCGAAACACTTAGAAGCTGTGGGTGCGCAAAACGACCAATTGTGCAAACTCTAATAAACTTCTTTAAAATAAAAGGCTTTCTAATTCTGGCACGAGTTTTCAGAAGCCCTTTGGAACCCTTCAACCAGAGGCTAGTACTGCGTGCTGCTCTACCTACCATGCAAATCGCAAAGTTCCCCTTTCCCAATGAGCAGGAATAGGTCAGCCTGGTACTTCGTTCTCCTGTTACTTTTAAGAAATGGAGACTCTGGGCAAGTTCTCCCGAGCAACAGTGATCCACCGTCACCCTGACACCCGCGCAAGCCCCAGCGATCATTTTTCTGCCATTCAGACTTGGGAATTCTTCCGGCCCTGGCTCTAGGATTTTCTAGACAATCTATGTCCCACAAATGCAAAACAGCCCCCAGACTGTGTCACGACACATGTCAGTGATTCACCTCGTTTTTAAAGTAAAACTTTTGCACTTCAGGAGAAAGGAAGGAAGAAAAAGGAGGAGGAAGAGGAGGAGAAAAGGAGGAAGAGAAGCAAGATGAAGAAGAGGAGGAGGAGGAGGAGGAGGAGGAGGAGGAAGAAGAAGAAGAGGGCAAGCGTTCCAGTGTGTGAGGCCCTCCCCCCACGCTGTCCCTTCCCAGAAGAAAGGGCTTTGTGTGTGCAGTGAGGGCTCCGGTAATCGAGTTCATAAATACTCATCGGCCAAGGGGCCCGGGTCTCGGGGCGCACGACTCTGTCTCCCACCACCCACCCCCCTTTGCTGGCTGCAGAGTTGTAAGAGCTGGTGGCAGGAACCCTGGCCACCGGAGCCACCACCAACACCCCGGCAGCAGAGGAGGAAGAGGATGCTGCGCTGCCGGGGACCAGAGGGCGGGGCGCGGACCTCGGCGGGACCCTGCGGGCTCCGGCGGGCGCACAAGCCGCCCTTTGTCCTTCGCCACCGGGTCGCAGAGGCCTCGACCGCCTCCAGCTGTCGCCCCCTGGGCCCCGCCGGATCTACTGCCCTGTCTGCCCGCACCTCCTCGGGTCCACGCGCGCCGCCGCTCTGGGCCTCATAGTGCCGGACCTCCCGGATCCCCGATTTCCCCCGGAGGAAGCTGGGGAAGGTGGAGGAGGAGGAGGAGAAGGAGGAGGAGGAGGAGGAGGAGGTGGCCGCCACGTGACTCTGCTCGCCACATTCCAACACAGCCACCCGGATCGATAACTTCAGTGCCCCCCGGCCCCCGAGTCCCGCCGCCGTAACCAACTAGTGCACCCCAATTCCCTCCACACACACCCGCAAACTTCCCCTGCTACGGGAACTATACCGAGCGGCACCCCTTCCCCCGAAAACCAAAGGGGCAGCAGGGAGGAGCAGGGGCCAGGGCGGTCAACTTTCTGGGCATAACTAGGAGGGGTTCCGTGGGACTCCAGTCTGGGTCCGAAGCCCCAGTGCACCCGACCCAGTTGTTTACACCGCTCACAAGACCAGCAGAAGCCCGGCGAGACCCGCAGAACCCGAACGAGCTGGGCGCGGATCGGGAGGCTTCGGTGACCGTTGTGTCTGCACCCCAGCCCCGGGCCACGTTTTTAATGCGCAGGGACTTCTCATCCCTGTCCATGATTTTGTTTTTGTTTTGTTTTGTTTTTTTTCCTCCTTCCAAAGCAAGGAAAATACACGTACTGCACGAGTTTCTTCATATTTATTCTTTGAGAAAACACACCCCAAGAAACTTTTCTTCCCGTCCAGATGGAGATCTCCAACAAGATTTTTTTTTTTTTTCAACCCCCCCTCGGGGGGA